>BLSH010087033.1:619348-642378 GCA_018402905.1 Glandirana rugosa
AAAGGTGGTAAGTATTTCGTGAAAAGTAACTACCTTCGTCCCACCTATTTTTAGTTACTAAATTTTTTTCTTTTTTTTTTCATGTCTAAAAAAAATAAATTAATGCTAAAAAAAAAATAAATTTCGTCTAAAAACTAAAAATAGTTTAAATAAAATTGGTCAACAGATGGAACCCGCTGAATGTTTGTAGATTTTTTTGGGAGGAGACATGTTTCCTCCACAGAACATGTGGAACGGGATAGAATAGAAAAGAATAGAGGAAGAGAGAGGAAGAAGACGTGTCGGTCACTTTAGGATAATGATCATAAATCAGACTTCGTCTGTCAGTGGTCATTCAGTGCTGGAAGGCTTCAGACTAAATACTAGTAATAGGATTTCACTGGCTGTGCAGAAGAAGGAGAGAGAAGGAGATAAGAAAAGATAAGATAGGGCAAGGTGTACAAGACACCTCCTTTGTACAGAGGAGGGTTTTTTTAGATGTTTGTAAGTCGCCCAAGGTAGACAACTGGTTAAAATAAATTTGATAAAAATCAAAAATCTGCTTTAAATAAAAAAAAAATCGTAATTAAATAAAAAAAATCTGTACTTTTTTTTTTCTTTTTTTAAATCATTGATTTTTATCCACCCTGCTTCCATCAATGAAAAGTGCTTTATGAATGGTGGAAAGGTAGATGAATGAAAGGACTGCATCTCCTATTCATAGAGCACTTTTCATTGATGAACGCCACAGTACAGCTTCTATTAATGGGCAGGAAGGGTGAGCATAATCAGTACTCTTGACAATTGCATATGATAGGTCCAGTGGCTGTATCAAGCATTGGAAAATGCAGGGTTATGGGGTAGAGCAGAGGACAGAGGCTTTCACCTAACAGGGCAGCCACCAGAACAAGAGAAGCATCCCATAAAATGTAAGTACCATCTACGTTTTTTTTTAACTGTTCCTCAACTCGGTAGATTTTCACCCCAGAGTTAAGTTCCTTCCGCTGCACCCCTCTTCTACATGCAGAGGACACTTTTTTTTGTTTATATACCTTTTTTCATGAAAAAAAGTTATGTCTTGTCCCCCATGTACAGTACGTTACTTGCCTAGGCAAGTGACGTGCATTATGCCTGCTGTGCCTCCTGGGATATGCATATCACATATCCCAGGAGGCATAATCCTTCACGGATAAAGGACGAGGAGCAGGCCTAGTGGTGCATTATTATGAAGCCCGACGTCTGAACCCGGAAGAGCTGGTGTCGTGGGCTAGAGCAGGGGCAGAATAACGCTGTATCCAATGGACATTGGGGTATCTGAAATGTACAGAACCTGCAGCAAGGTAGGCAGGGATTTGAAAAAAATGGGGGGGGGGTGGAAATCTGCACTTCAGCCCCAAAAGGATTTGCCCCCTTCCTGACCAGAGCCCTTTTTGCAATACAGCACTGCGTCACTTTAACTGACAATTGCGTTGTCGTTCGACGTTGTACCCAAACAAAATTGACGAAATTTTTTTCCCCACAAATAGAGCTTTCTTTTTGTGGTATTTGATCACCTCTGCGGTTTTTATATTTTGCGCTATAAACAAAGAAAGAGCGACATTTTGAAAAAAAAACATTTTTTTTTACTTTTTGCTATAATAAATATCCAAAAAAAATATATATAAAAAAACAAATGTATTCATCATTTTGGGCTGATATATATTCTTCTACATATTGGTAAAAAAAAAAAAAACAGAATTACATCGGCAGATCCCCGTTCTGCCTCTGTAACAGGTGATCACGGGTTGCTAGCAGGCATCGAGACCACCCGACCCACGGACATGCTCATGGAGCGCGCAGCAGGCACACGTGCACCACTGGCGGCGCATGCTCATCCACAAATCATGCATGTGCAGCCGAAGTACAATGACGGCGGTTTGCACAGGGGAGCCGGCTTTCCACAGTACAACTACGGTCGGCACCAGTTAAGCTTATTTTGCTTCCAGACATGGAAGAAAATGCAAGTGATACCAGCATAAAATGCTATTTTAAATTTATTTTGCATCTCAGTGCTGTTGATCTCATGCAACCTCATTCAGCCATGTCCTGCATCAACTGCAATGCAACGGCTTACAGATACATCCAATGGTGGACCATGCATGCACACTGTTATCAGTTCAGCAAAAGTAGTTGTGGTCTCCAACAGTGGTGATGGCACAGTGGTTGAAGCTTACTTCTACATTTTATCTTATGTGCTATCCATGGTGCTGATAGCAATGGAGAGGTTAAAGGAAAACTATAATGGATTTTGTTCAATGTCATTTATGTACAGTATATATATATATATATATATTTTTTTTTTTTTTTTCCATCATTTAAATGAGCCACACCTGTCCATACATGAACAACAAAATCAAGGCTATTCAAAGGACTGATCTTAAAAACATAACGCATTGAAGGTGGGGGGAAGTGCAGAAATAAACAGTTGGTTTTTCAATAATGGTAGTATTAGTGTACTGTATTGTATGTTTGAGGCTCATGTTTCTTTATACTAGCCTTTCTCAACTTTTTTACCATTAAGGAACCCTTCAAATAATGTTTCGGCCAAAGGGAACCTCTGCTAAAAACCTCTGTATCTATAGTTCACTGTACATTCGCTTGATGGTAAGTGGGAAGAATGTGCCTTACATTTGTGGTCAGTAGGAAAAAATCTCCCTCCTACAGATACCTAAAAAGATCTTTGGTGTCAGTGGGAACTTTTCTTAGAGACAGGCATTGCTCCTTCCTCAAGGAGCCCCTAGAACCTCTGGGAGAACATTACACTTCCAAGGAACCCTGTTGAGGAAGGCTGCTCTGTACTCTTTGCACTTTAACATTGCCGCTCTAGCAGTTTAATGTAATGAAAATCAGGCACCGGGTTCTCAGAACAGCATCTTCAAACAAAACTCCCAAAATCTAACTTCCTTGTAGTCCAGGTTGGTAAACTTCTGGGTATAGGAAGCCGGACTTATAACAGCAGTAAAGAATTTGGATTTTGGAAAGAAAGTTGTGGTGGAGCTGTCTCTCAACCAACATATCTTTGTCTTTCAAACAAGTGTTGCTCTACAAATCCATATGACACACTCCTCACGGGTGAAATGATCTCAAGCACTATACAACAGGAGAAGAGAGTGCCACAAGGTTTTGATGGATTAGGTAAAGTTTCAGAGTAAGTTCAAATAAATTGCAGGGTTGAATGGAGATTACAATATGTTTGGGAGGCTCTGATGGCTCCCTTCATCAGGGCTACATTAAGTAGGAGTGCTCATCTATAGAGTTGAGCGAACCCGAACTGTAAAGTTCGGGTCCGTACCGAACTTTGGGGTGTCCGTGACATTGGGTTCGGGTTCTGGGTTTGGGAATTTGATCCGGCCTGTTGAATAGCTGCAGGACAGCCAATCAACAAGTGTTTCACTGGTTTGCCCTTAGAAGCCATCACAGCCATGCCTACTAATGGCATGGCTGTGATTGGCCAGTGCATCATGTGACCCAGCCTCTTTATAAGCTGGAGTCACGTAGTGCTGCATGTCACATGCTCTCAGGCTAGTGTAGGGAGAGGATGCTGCCGGTGCTGTGAGGTTTGCAGATATAATAACATCCCATCCTGCATTACAGAACGATCTGATTGTGGACTGGGTAGAGATTACTACTACTACTACTGCTTTTAGGGACAGATTGCAGATCTCATCCTGAATTACAGAACCATCTGACTGGACTAGGTAGAGTCTACTGCTTTGATGGACAGATTATTGTTCTAAAATCATCTCCTAGTTCTATAGGGTCAGGTTCCTGCTGTTGCTGTAAGGGACAGATTATTGTTTTAAAATCATTTTACTTCCTTTTGCAGCCCTCTAGCACTTTCCAGGACTTTTTTACAGTCATTTTTGTGCCGAAAAGTTAGGGTCCCCATTGACTTCAATGGGGTGCGGGGTCAAGTTCGGGTCAAGTTCGATACCGAACCTGAACTTTTTGCGAAGTTCGGCCGAACCCACCGAACCCAAACATCCAGATGTTTGCTCAACTCTACTCATCTACTAAAAAGTGCATGGCTATTTTCTAGAATTCCAGACAAAAGGTATAAATTTCAGGGCACAATTATCGCTTGATGTTGCCCTTTTTTAATGAGCTATATGAGAAAAAAGCCCAATGACTGCCTTACCATAACTACAACCCCAGTAAGTGTTCAGCACATTTATCCTCAAGTTAAAGATGACCTCTGCAACTTCTCTTACTAGTATGAAGTTCCATAATTCAGCGGCTTTTATTCCTCGCTGCAGGCTGCACATTACTTCCAGTCCAAACACCAGACACAGAGTTCCTTGTACGAGTTCATCAAACACATAGAATATTTTGTTATAATCCTTCCTGATCCCAAGATGATTTCTCAATGCCGAGTGTATTAGATTGAACAAGACAAGCTTACAAGTAATAGAACATGACACTTTGCAGCAGTCTTAACTCTGGTCCTAGCAAAACAAAGAACACACCACAAGAACATGTGCAAAGAATATGAATTATTTATGTACCCAAATGTATAAAGATACATTACCTAGGCACAGAATCTGGGTACTAAACTTGGGAACCTCTGCTTTATATGTGTGTTTTGCACTGCAGGGCAGCAATTGTTATTTCACAACCTCCATCACTGGATCCTTGTTCTGGCTATTATTATACAACCAGCTCCAGGGTGATCCCTTCCACACCTGCAAGAGCCACATTAGGAATGAAAAAGTATCTTTAGCCCCTATTTGTTCTTGTGATTAAAGCAGAAGTTCACTCTCTCAATCAACATATTATGATTGGTGTGCGCAAAAGCAATTGCATCTGCAAACTATGGGAATAGATTTATGGCGTTTTTACTATTTTTTTTTTTTACTAGTAATGGCGGCGATCTGCGATTTTTATCGGGACTGCGATATTGGGGCGGACATGTCGGACGTTTTTGACACATTTTTGGGACCAATGAGACTTATACAGTGATCAGAAATTTACATGTCCACTGATTACTGTATAAATATCATTGGCAGTGAAGGGGTTAACCTGCAGGGGGCAGTGAAGGGGTTAACAGTGTTCCCTGGGTGTGTTCTAACTGTGGGGGGGATGGGCTGGTCGGGACATAACAGATCTCACTGATCCCAGTGACATCAGTAGATCTGTCTTGTCCCATTCACAGAACGGAGAACCGCCGTGTTTACATCGGCGGTTCCCCATTCTGAGGCTGCCACAAGTGATCGGCGGGTCTCGGGTGGACATCGAGTCCGCCCAACCGCGGGCACGCCCACGCAGCGTGCGGCGGCCGCGAGAGTGCGCTGCTGCAGGCTGCGAGTGCGCGCGGGGAGCGCGCACAAGGCAGGACGTCCATGGACGTCCTCCAGGAATTTCAGAGCTGTGCTGTAGCCGTCTTTCGGCTATAGCGCGGTTCTGTACTGGTTAAACTTGGTTTTGCATTTCTTCAGTTACTCCCTGGTTTACAGGCCTAGGCAAATGATGTTATATATCCCAGAAGTCTTCAGGAGGGGAGGAGGGGTTTCTCGGCTAAGCACACCCTCCTGCCTGCATGCCTGAGCTAAGGGAAGGTGGATTTCAGAAAAAAGATGTTACATGAATCATCTGCCCTTACTCAAGATAAACATTGTCAGACATGCTAGGGGTTTTTTTTTTCAAAGTAATTTCTCAGCAAAATAAAGCATGGAGACACGGATGGATAAGGGAGTTTGCTTTGAATATTAAAAATTAATTAGCCGCTTGCGGACTGCCCCATGCACATTTACTGCAGTAGTGCAGCCACTCTGTGCCAGATCACATACCTAGTATGTGATCTGACACTTCCATGTCTGTGGCGCATGGCGACCCCCTCCCACTGTGATTCGACACAGTGGGAGCCAATCAACAGGTCCGGCGGACCCGTTGTCCACCGGGGCCAGCCGATCATTCCCGAGAGAAGCAGAACGGTGGTCTGCCGATGTAAACAAGGCAGCTCACCGTTCTGTGAGAAGGGAAGATAGTGGTCCTGTGTTTCTGTGCTAAGCAGGAACACGCATCTCTGTCTTCCCATAGTACAAGCACATCCCCCAGAGTTAGCAAGCACTCCCTAGGAACACATTTAATCCTTTGATCGTCCCTGATGTTAACCCCTTCCTTGCCAGTGCCATTAGTACAGTGACAGCGCATTTTTTTTTTAAACTTGTTTTATTTATTTTGTACAATAGAAAACATATACATGCGATAGAAATTGCATTCGTGTACATACAGAAAGATACTGTACAGATCGTTATGCGTACTATACATTGGGCTCCATAGAGCTTTAACTTATAGCATAGAGGAGTTACAAACCGGTCACTCATGGTAATTGGGCTGCGGGAGCCGGACCCCCCACCCCGGGTAGGAGGCGAGGGGTCCCGCCCGCGCAGGACCACTGGCGCCAACGAAGGCCAGGAAACAAGAGAAAGAGCATTGGAGAGCAGGTGTGGCATATAAACTGTGACAATTAATAGGGCAGTGCATAGTTGCTCAATAGAAGTTGCAGTTTAGGGTGGTAGGGTGCACTTAGGATGTTGCACCCAGAGGGTCCATCTCTTCTAGAAAAGCAGAATTTGGAGGTGGGCCTTGGCAAACATGTATTCCATGAGGCATTGGTTGTTGAGGGTGTCGAATACATCTTCCATAGAAGGTGGGTTAGGCGATTTCCAGTTTCTAGCGACTGACAGACGGATAGCAATGAGAATATGAGTTAATAGTGCATGGGTATTAACAGGCCAAGTGTCCAGTTCCAAGCCAAGTAGTATCAGTTGCGGAGAGAGAATTGCTTGTGTGTGGAAGAGGCCTGAAAGTAGTTTTGTGATGTTGTGCCATAGATGGGCCAATTTGGGGCATGACCACCAGATGTGAATGGCGGTGCCATTCTGCTTGCAGAGTCTCCAGCAGTACGCTTCCGATGTGGGATAAATATTGGCAAGTTTGGCTGGGGTGAGGTACCAGTTATGGAATAGCTTTTGTACCCCTTCCCAGTGAGTAATGCATTTGGATAACTTTAGGGGATATCGAAGTGCGTGTAGCCATTGCTGAGAGGTGTAGGAGCACTGGAGAATGATTTCCCATTTACGAATAGTAGGTGATTTGCATTCATCGGTAATGTTGGTTAGCAATTTATAGAAGTAGGATATGCCCTTTTGCGCGTTGCTCGTGTGAGAGTAGAAGTGCATGATATGACCAAATAGTGGGTTGCTGGAGCGAGGCATTTTAGTAAGGAGAGAGCGGACCCTAAGATATTTGAAGAAGTCTTTAGTTGGTAGATGAAATTTGCTCCGTAACTCCTGAAAGGATAAAAGCACATTCTTATCATACAGCTGGGCTAGCGATACGATTCCGGCACGTGACCAATCGGATAGGGAAATATCTGGCAAAATAGTTTGTAGGGATTGCAGAGAAAGCATGTTGAGAACAGCTGTAGGGATCCCCCTGGAGAGTTGTAAGAGAGAGAGCCAAGCCCTGGTTGTGGCATTTATAGTATATAGGAAGTTGTGTTGTTTCTGGTGCTGAAACATTAATGCCATAAGTGTTTTCTGCGGATCAGATGCTAGAGCTGCCTTTTCAATGTGTAGCCAGGGAAACAGCGTAGTTGGCGCCCACCAGCTCTTGGCTTGCTCCAATAATGTTGCTTTGTAGTAGGAGGCAATGTTAGGTGCGCCCATGCCCCCCGAGGCAGTTGGGGAGCACAGTGTAGATTTTTTAACCCTTGGGTGTTTATTGTTCCAAATAAACAACGTTACAATTGCTTGCAGTTTGTCGAGGTGGGATTGTAAAAAGGGTATGGGTAACGTTCGGAAAGTGTAGAGTATATGTGGGAGCAAGTACATCTTTGAGAGGGCTATGCGACCTGCCCATGAGGCTTGCACATTCTTTAAGTTCGTTATCGTCTTATGTAGTTTATTTACTAGCTGCGTGAAGTTCTGCGTGAGGAGCTGTGTAGAAGGTAAAGTCAAGGAGATACCCAAATAGGGAAGAGTGGAGTTTGGAGCCCAGGAAAACGAAGACATTTTAGTTATACTCAGTTTAGTTGCGTTATCGAGGTTGGCGGAAAGCATGGCAGACTTGGAGCAATTTATTTTATATAGGGACGCCTTGCTGAAGAGAAGTGTTGTGCAAATGTGGGAGAGAGAGCAGAGGTTCAGCGATGGAAATGATCACATCATCTGCATATAGGCCAATTTTGTGTTCATATGTGTCAGTGGATATACCGCGGTATAAAGTTGTTGTTGCGGATAGCCACCGCTAAGGGTTCCATAATTAGGGAGAAGATTAGGGGGGATAGGGGGCAGCCCTGCCTGGTGCCGTTAGATATTTTAAAGGAGTCCGAGAACAACCCAGAGTTGAGTACTCTAGCATTCGGGGCGGAATAGAGAGCCATGATTGCCTCGTGTAGGGGGCCTGAAAGTCCGAATTTCAATAATACTGCTTTCAGAAAATTCCAGTCGACTCTGTCGAACGCCTTCTCTGCATCCAAAGAGATGAACAGAGAAGGTGTCCGACTGCGTTCTACCCACTGAAGCAGATTAATGTAGCGTCTTGTGCCATCCGATGCCTGTCTCCCGTACATAAACCCCACCTGGTCTGGGTGTACAAGCTGGGGAATCACAGAGGACAGGCGTGATGCTAGTAGTTTGGCGTATAGTTTTGTATCAGTTGAGTAGTGAGATCGGTCTATAACTAGCCGGGTCTTCTGCTGGTTTTCCTGGTTTTGGAATAGTTGTTATAGTGGCTGCTAGGGATTCTTCCGGGATGGTACCTGTGAGCAGTGTATGATTGAATGCTCGGAGTAGGAACATATGTGTAAATTGTTTATAATACTCGTTACTGAAGCCGTCTGGCCCTGGTGCTTTGTGAAGTGGGAGGGATGCTATCGCTTTTTGGAGTTCAGATTCGGAAAATGGTGTAGAAAGGTGTTGTAGTTGTTCCTGCGTAAGGGCTGGTAAGTTAAGGTCATCTAGGAAGCGTGAGATATCCTGTGGGGAAGGGGCTGCAGTAGTACCTGATTCGGCCAGATTATATAGTTGGGCATAAAATTGGCTGAAGTGATCTGCTATGGCTTTGGGATTGGCTAGGCGAGTCTTGTCTTGGGCAAGGAGATGTGATATTTTTGTCTGCACTATATGTTTTTTGAGTTGTTTCGCAAGGCTGGACCCTGGTTTGTTGTGGTGGGCGTAAAAATGTAATCGTAGTTTCTTTAGAGTTAGATCAAAGTTGGAGTGTAAGTGGTCGCTCAATGCTTTCCTTAGGTTTTTCAAATCATTCCCTAAGGTTGAGTTTGGGGTGGCTTTATGGGCTCTTTCAAGAGTTTTAATCTGGTCTAAGAGTTTTGAAGTGGTGGCATTACGGTTTCTCTTCTCCTGGGCTCCAAACTTCATAATAATGCCTCTTATAACCGCCTTGTGGGCGTTCCAGCATGTAAAAGGAGATGACACAGAATTTGCATTCAGTTGAAAAAATTCTGAGATGGCGGATTCGATATGTTCCCGGTAGGCTGAATTGGTTAGAAGGGAGGTATTGAGTTTCCAGCATTTCCCTGCTCTCCTGTAATCTACAGGGAGCAGTTTCATCGAAATTGGGGCATGGTCAGACCATGTGATATTACCAATTTTTGCTTCTTGTATGGATTGTAAGGTGACTTTGTCCACCAGGAACATATCAATCCTTGAGTAGGCGTTATGAGTATGCGAGTAGAAGGTGAAGTCCCTCTCTGTATCATGCAGACATCTCCATGCATCATGAAGGTCTTCTTTGTCAAGAAAGTGTGATAAGGCCGTGGACTTCTTTCTTAGGGGGTTAGAAGGGTCTAGTGCTGTGTCTATAATTTGGTTGAAGTCTCCGCAGATAATGAGGGGGTGTTGTTTAAAAGGGGCCAATTTTTCAGCAAGCAGTTGATAGAACTGTGCTTGACCAGTATTAGGGGTGTAGATGTTGACCAAGGTCAGAAGTCGGTCATTAAAGTGTGCATGCAGAATAATGTATCTGCCGAGGGGGTCAATTTCAGAGTGTACTATGTTGGACAGTGCATATTTTTTAGCACTGAGTACTGTAGTAGTTTCACTGGTCCCCAAAAAGTGTCAAAAGTGTTAAGTGTCCGACTTGTCTGCTGCAATATCGCAGTCCCGCTATAAGATGCTGATCGCTGCCATTACTATTAAAAATACATAACAAATAAATAATAATATCTCATAGTTTGTAGATGCTATAACTTTTGCACAAACCAATCAATATATGCTTAGTGGGAATCTGTAGCAGAATGCATATTGGCCTAAATTAATGAAGAAATTTGATTTTTTTAAATTTTTTCATTGGGTATGTTTTATAGCAGAAGGTAAAGAATATTTTTTTTCAAAATTGTTGGCCTTTTTTTGTTTATAGCGCAAAAAATAAAAACCACAGAGGCAATCAAATGACACCTAAAGAAGCTAAGCTCTATTTGTTGGGAAAAAAGGACATCAATTTTATTTGGGTACAGCGTCGCAATTGTCAGTTAAAGTAACGCATAAAAATGCCCTGGTCATGAAGGGAGGTAAACCTACCATAGCTAAAGTGGTTAAATAGCATTTTTGGTTTGTGATGCTCAGATGGATGTACAGGCAGTCCCTGGGTTACAGAAAAGATCGGGTCTGTAGGTTTGTTCTTAAGTTGAATTTATTCAAGTTTTTAACAAAAGTGAGATACTGTATCTCACATTTTTGTAAATATTTTATATCTTTTCATGTGACAACACTGAAGAAATTGCACTTTGCTACAATGTAAATTAGCGAGTGTACAGCTTGTATAAGGGTCCTTTCACACCAGCGGATCATTCAGGTCCGCTTTTCAGGCGGACCTGAATGGACATTGTCCTCTATGGAGCGATGAATGTCAGCAGTGACATGTCCGCTGACATCCAATCCGCTCTGATCCGCCAAATACAGATGGATGGAAACCCTATTTCCCATCCGTTTGGCGGATTGGATCGGATTAACACGGGCAGACGGTCTGTGTTCATCCGATCCTCCATAGAGGAGAATGGATCTGTGACAGGCCCGTTTCTGCACGGAGTGCAGAGACGGTCCTGTGATCCGCCGGCTCAGCGGGGTTAAACGGATGGATCCCCACTGAGCAGCGGAGTCCATCAAAATGGGCTCTGCTTATGTGAAAGGAGCCTTACTGTGTAAATTTGCTGTCCCCTCAAAATAACTGAACACACAGCCATTAATGTCTAAACCACTGGCAACAAAAGTGAGTACACCCCCAAGTGAAAACGTCCACATTGGGCCCAAAGTGTCAATATTTTGTGTGGCCACCATTATTTTCCAGCACTGTCTTAACCCTCTTGGGCAGTCCTCTTCCACTCCTCCATGACGACATCACGGAGCTGGTGGATGTTAGAGACCTTGCGCTCCTCCACCTTCCATTTGAGGATGCCCCACAGATGCTCAATAGGGTTTAG
This sequence comes from Glandirana rugosa, assembly GCA_018402905.1. NCBI lineage: Eukaryota > Metazoa > Chordata > Amphibia > Anura > Ranidae > Glandirana > Glandirana rugosa. Next base: position 630,810 of record BLSH010087033.1, read on the forward strand.
GTCTGGAGACATATGATAAACTGTTTTCTCCTATGCTTAGGATTTACAATGCACCTCACCCAAGTGCCACAGACGGCTGCCTCCTCAGGATCCTCCACTAGGTGGAGTGTATGAATCAGAGTCATGTTTCGTCATAGGACGTTGTCGGAAGCAGCCTTCCTATGACGAAACGCATTAGTGGGGCTTGTGGTATGCCGTTACATCACGCCTGGTTTCCAGGGAAGCCGTCTGTGGAACCCAAACACTACACAGACGTGGGAACTGAGGCGCTCTTTGAATATACATGTCTGCTGAATGGCAGGCGGACATCTTTGAGTATTTTTACTGCCTACATTTGGATTCTCGACTGTATGTTTTTGGGCTACTTCTATTTTAAAAATACCTGCATTTAATAAATATATTTTTAAACTGGATCACTCTATGTATATTCCATCCGTCCCTTTACATATGCCATGACCCCTTGCAAAGAGGAAATCTAAACTGAACCATCAGGACACGGGCTTGGGTTCCTCACAGATGATTCACTCCCGCATGGGCACCTACCCCTGGAGGATATTGGGAAAAGCACCTGAAAATCGTGGTTTCAGGTCTTACATGAGAGTTACCCCTGCAGGGGTGCTTGCCTTTGGTGAGTGGGGTATTCAGAGGGGGAGCACGTGTGGATGCACAGAAGTCACCTTATTGGTCATGTTGCACATAATTTTTACATTCATGAATGAACATTGTACTAGTATAACACTGCAGGGCAAGAGGTATGGTATTTGGGGGCACATTGCTTTGTAAAGTGTCTCAGGTTCACCTTTTTTCATATGCATACACAAATCCTTATATCTACACTTTTTATTAAGGTATTAAGTGGGGACAGTGTGTGTGTATAGTTATATATATATATATATATATATATATATATATATATATATATACAATATTTATTTTTATTTTGGCACAGTTTTTTGCACATGTCACTTTCTAGGCTAATGGACATAAATTCCAATTAGTTGGTGTGTTTTTGGAGATAGCTGTATCAGACAGTGCCACATTTCTCAATTTAGACTCTGTTAGGTCTGGATACATTCCTGGCCAGTCCATCACCTTTACCCTCAGCTTCTTTAGTAAGGAAGTGGTCGTCTTGGAGGTGTGTTTGAGGTCGTTATCCTGTTGGAATACTGCCCTGCAGCCCAGTCTCCAAAGAGAGGGGATCATACTCTGCTTCAGTATGTCGCAGTACATGTTGGCATTCATGGTTCCCTCAATGAACTGTAGCTCTCCAGTGCCGGCAGCACTCATGCAGCCCCAGACCATGACACTCCCACCACCATGCTTGACTATAGGCAAGACACACTTGTCTTGTTACTCCTCACCTGGTTGCCGCCACACATGCTTGACACCATCTGAACCAAATAAGTTTATCTTGGTCTCATCAGACCACAGAGCATGGTTCCAGTAATCTATGTCCTTAGTCTGCTTGTCTTCAGCGAACTGTTTGCGGGCTTTCTTATGCATCATCTTTAGAAGAGGCTTCCTTCTGGGAATTTGATGCAGTGTGTGGCGTATGGTCTGAGCACTGACAGGCTGCCCCACCCTTTCAACCGCTGGAGCAATGCTGGCAGCACTCATACATCTATTTCGCAAAGACAACCTCTGGATATGACACTGAGCACGTGCACTCAACTTCTTTGATGGACCATGGTGAGGCCTGTTCTGAGTGTAACCTGTCCTGTTAAACTGCTGTATGGTCTTGGCCACCATGCTGCAGCTCAGTTTCAGGGTCTTGGCAATCTTCTTATAGCCTAGGCCATCTTTATGTAGAGCAACAATTTGTTTTTTTCAGATCCTCAGAGTTCTTTGCCATGAGGTGCCATGTTGAACTTCCAGTGACCAGTATGAGAGAGTGAGAGTGATAACACCAAATTTAACACACCTGCTCCCCATTCACATCTGAGACCTTGTAACTCTAATGAGTCACATGACACCAGGGAGGGGAAATGGCTTATTGGGCCCAATTTGGACATTTTCACTTGGGGGGTACTCACTTTTGTTGCCAGAGGTTTAGACATTAATGGCTGTGTGTTGAGTTATTTTGAGGGTACAGCAAATTTACACTGTTATACAAGCTGTACACTCACTACTTTACATTGTAGCAAAGTGTCATTCCTTCAGTGTTGTCACATGAAAAGATAAAATAAAATATTTACAAAAATGTGAGGGGTGTACTCACTTTTGTGAGATACTGTATGTAATTTGGAACAGGTACATTTTTTAAGTGTAACAACTCCAGCAAAAAAAAAAAAAAAAGTAATGTTTAAGTTTTTTGGATAACAAAGGGAAGTGTTAACATCCCTGTAAGGTTTGTTTTGGTGTCTATGTTTCTGTTCAGAAGACTTCACCTCACTTTCTGTCTCTATGACAATTGCATTTTGAAAATTTTAGGCTGTTGTGGAAACAAGAATTGGTGATAAAGCATCAGTGGAGACAGCTTTTTTCCATGATAACTCTTACAGGAGTGAATTTCCCTTCCTAGGGGGAGATTTCCTCTCACTTCCTGTTGTCTCCCTCTGTTTGTAAGTAGGAGTTGTATGTAAGTCGGGTATATTTGCCTGTAGTTCCACTGTAATAAACATTATAAGTCTTGAAATGTCCCTATAAAAAGTAATCAATTTAGCGATGGCTTTTTTTTTTTAAGGAAAACACAACTGTATTAAAGCCCAACTAACTTTTCAGTTTAAATAAGCTAAATACATTTCAGGTGCATCAAAACAAATGGTGTGCAAAGCCTTATGATCAATTTTCCTTATATAGTAGCCACAGCATGAGAAGAAAATCCTGACCCCTGAAGGGCCTTTGATCTATGAATGAAAGCAGTGGTCTTCCTGCAATGATCTGACACCCCCTGTTAATTCAGAGCTAGCGCTCTCCAATCAGAAGCCTTAATCTTTGCTGATTGCACAGCTATAAATCTGACTCAGCGAGGGACATGACGGACCTTTGCAGAGTGACCACTGCTTCTATACAGAGTGACCCATAGTTGATATCAATAAAAAGAATGGTGGGTTAACATTGGTGAAAACACAAACAAGAAGGGCGCACCGACCTCGTGCAATACCATTAAAAAGTTTATTAAAAATATTAGATAAAATCCATATACTCACAAACGGAGCAGGTGACAAAGCATTGACATAAATATACCTCCAACGGAGTAGACACAGCACACCTCAGCAGAGGGACCAGATGGTGTCCGTATGGCCAGGCTGACGCGTTTCCAGGGCGGACCCTCTTCATCAGAGACCAGAGGGTTAACTTTGGTGTCAGTTGGTGGAATAGTGCCCCAAGGGCCAGATAAAGGCAAGTGAAGGGCTGCAGTTTGGAGGCCACTGGTCTCCACCCTTTCTCAACCCTTTTTTAGTCAAGGCATCCTTTTAAATTATGGACAGCCTTGAGGCCCCCTTTAAAATTATAGACAGTCTAGAGGCACCACATTCTAATATGCAAAATTCTTTATTCTTATAGTTTTACATAATGCAGCAACAGTCATGCATGTAGGATACCCAACATTAGAAATGATTTATTCTTCCAAAGCAAATACACCTTTGCACACTGGACTGACTAGTATTTCAGTGTTTCTCTTCTTCCTAAGCTAATGTGACCCCAGTGCTGATGGAGTGGATCAAGGGGCGGGCAAGTAAGGATGCTGTTCAGGTAACTGACATCCTCCATATCAACTGATGACGGATGTTAGGATGGCGGCTACAAGGTTGTAATGGTGTACAATGAAAAACTCTTGCTTTGTGTAACTAAAAGGCAGCCTTCATGCACCCACTGGCCTGAGTACAATTTCTGGGCAATTTGTCAATGCACCCCTGAAGAAACTTAAAGAAACCTGAAGACGCCCTGGTTGAAAAAGGCTGGTCTTGCAGAACACAGAAAAATATTTACTTAGCCGATCCTCGTCTACTGCCCACAGCTAGAGGAGTCCCTGCAGCTTCTTCTCCCTTACACTCCAGTGGTCTACAGCAGGTGTCTCCAAACTTTGTAAACAAAGGGCCTATTCACTGTCCTTTAGACTTTAAGGGGGCCGGACTGTAACTAGTTAGAGTAGAAAATACCCAAGCATCAGTGGGAATATCTCAGACTTGACGATCAGCGGGAGTAAAAATTACATAGCACCACGGAAGAAATAAGGCCCCAATGTTGCCATCAGTGGGAGGAATGGTGCCTCTTCATTAGTGATAGTGGAAGAATTAGTTACTCATATTATTGGGAGGAACAGTGCTCCAAGGGCCAGATAAAGGTAAGCAAAGGGCTGCAGTTTGGAGACCACTGGTCTAGAGCCTTGATGTCATCAAATCTAAAGCTTGGTCCAAAGCCCTGCATTGAACTTGATGATGCCAAGCTGGAACACTAGGGCAGTGCCATCTGCCTGGGGAGCGGAGGATTGAGTAAGTAAAAAAACGTTTCTCCTCTCCCGTAGACAAAATGGGCTATTAACAATTGCAGTGCAGGCACAACCTCAATACAAGGTATATTTTAACCACTTTAGTACTGCGCTGCACCCAAAAGATGGCAACATCGCGGTACTATAGTTCTGGGAGGGCTTCCCTAAATGTCCTCCCAGAACCCCACCCCCTGCACGCCCCCTTGGCCACGCATCGGGCTTGCTCTACATGTAAACAGTCTTGATCATTAGTGCCCTAATTATCAGTGTAAACAGTGTTCTGACAGCCGTGCCGGTTAGACGCAGAGCGAGGAAAGGACTGCTGATAACCGGCAAGTCTGTTTACATGTAACCGATTGGCGCTTTACCCTGATCCCTGCTGTCCCAGAGCAAACCCAATGCGCGGCCCACGAGTCGCACAGGGGGCGGAGTTTTGGGAGAACGTTTATAGAAGACCTCCCAGAACTATAATATAGCAATGTTGCCATCTATTGGCTGCAGCTCAGTACTTAAGTGGTTAAAATATCCCTTGTATTGAGGTTGTGCATGCACTGCAAGGATTAATTGCTTATTTTGTCTAGGGGAGAGGGGGGAACGTTACCAGCGCAGCCCCTTCAGTGCCAATCAATGCCTCCTATAAGTGCCCATCAGTGTCACCTCATCAGTGCCCATCAGTGTAGCTTATCAGTGCCACCTCATCAGCAGTGCCCTCAGTGCCGCCTCATCAGTGCCACCTCATCAGTACCGCCTCATCACTGCCCATCAGTGCAGCCTATTAGTGCAGCCTCAACAGCACACATCAGTGAAGAGAAAAATTACCTGTTTGCAAAATTTTCTAACAGAAGCTGTTTAGCAAAAAAAAAAAAAATTTTCTAACAGAAGCTGTTTAGCAAAAAAAAAAAAACTGTGGTGATTAAATACCATCGAAAGAAAGCTCTGTTTCTTTTATTTGGGTACAGTGCTGCATGACTGCGCAATTGCGCGAAAGCTAAAAATTGGCCTGGGCAGGAAGGGGGTGAAAGAGCCCAGTATTGAAGTGGTTAAAATTTTTCCTAGAGTTGGACTCTAAGGTTTGTTTTCCTTAAAAAAGCAGCCACAGCCTAAGTAGAAAAGCTCATTCCCTTGATCTCTGTATAGCAGGAGAGGTTTCTCTGCAGAGGTCCGTCATGCTTCTTGATGAGTCAAATTTATAGTAGGGGGTGTCGGATCACTGCAGAAAGAGTACTGCTTCTACTCAGAGATCAGAGGCCCTGCTCTGCAGCATGCTGCCGGGGGTCAGGCTTCTCTTCTCAGACTATGGCTGCAATCTAAAGGAACTGTGTGTATGTAGACCAGTGGTTCTCAACTCCTGTCCTCGGGACCCACTAACAGGCCAGGTTTGCAGGATAACTGAAATGAATCACAGGTGATATCATTTGCTGCTCAGTGATGGCAGTATTCTAGTTTGCATCTTCCCAAGGTAATACTTAAAATCTGGCCTGTTGGTGGTTCCTGAAGACAGGATTTGAGACCCACTGATATAGACTAATCACCCATGTGAGTGAAGCCTAAGATTTTGCATACCTTTTGTATTAACACACCTGGAATGTATTTAGCCGATTTAAAGAAAAGGTTAAATTATACTTTTTTAGAGTTTTTTTTTTTTTTTTTTTTAAGTGGTTGTAAAGCTAGAAAGGTTTTTTACTTTAATGCATTGTCTGCATTAATGTAAAAAACCTATTGTGTTCTGCTCTACCTCCCAACCCCCCTTCCTTCCCCATACCCCTCCCTTATACTTACCTGAGCCCGATCTTGATCCATTGCTGTGTACGAGAGCAACGGATCTTTCCTCTCTCTCTCTCCTCATTGGCCACGGAGGCAGCAGTGGGAGCCATTGGCTACTGCTGCTATCAAGCACAGCCTGGGACGAGAGAGCATGGGCCAAGCAGCGCTCTGTGTCATTCGACACACAGAGCTCAGCTCGGGAGTGAGCCCACACGAGTGCCCCCATAGCAAGCAGTTTGCTGTGCAGGCACTGGGCAGGGGAAGGAGCCAGGAGCACCAGAGGGGGACCCAAGAAGAGGAGGATCGGGGCTGCTCTGTGCAAAACCATTACACAGAGCAGGTAAGTATAACATGTTTGATATTTTGTAAAAAAAAAAAAAAATTGTAGATTTACAATCACTTTAATATCTAACAGGAGTTTAGCTTTAATATACAACACTACATAATATGATGGTGTTTTATAACTAAAGGACAGTTATAACAATATCTCTTTCTCTCTCCTTCACCCTCTCTACTATCACTCTCTCTGTTGTCAATGACAGATGGTAGCAATAATCCAGTAATTTGCTTGTTCCTTATTTTTTAGCTGATATTGCCATTATTGGTGAAACAACACTACATCATCTTTGTTATAACACGTAATTCAGTTCCTAATTGTGTTTCTTGGCCAGAGGCTGATGCTATTTGAAATACTATTAGAAATCTACGGTTTGTACAAGATTACTGAGGTTTTTCCTATGTTGCCCCATTACCCTGCACAACATTAGGCAGTATACTTAAGCAAAGCTATCCTTCTGTGAGAAATCAATAGGCTTTGCCACGTGAACGTGCAGCTAGTCCCTTGGGTTTCCATCAGGCTCCCTTAAATGATCTTGATTGCTCTGCTGATAAGCCATGCTCCTTGGATGGGCAATGGTCATGAACTGCGAGTTGATTGCAAATGTTCTTTTTTAGCTTTTGAAAGAATAGAAGAAATCAACGTGTTTGGTCAGAAACTCTGTGATGACATACTTATTCAATAATGAAGCAAACAAGTCAGCACTCCCTACAGAGTAAAAACCAGATACAGGTGTCCTATATGAAAATCAAACAATATAATATATAAATATATATACCATATATATAAATTCATCATATATACATACCATTAATATATATATATATATATGTATACACACATACACACACACACACTATATTACCAAAGTATTGGGACACCTGCCTTTACACACACATGAACATTAATGGCATCCCAGTCTTAGTCCGTAGGATTCAATATTGAGTTGGCCAACCCTTTGCAGCTATAACAGCTTCAACTCTTCTGGAAAGGCTGTCCACAAGGTTTAGGAGTGTCTATGGGAATATTTGACCATTCTTCCAGAAGTACATTTGTGAGGTCAGGCACTAGTGTTGGACGAGAAGGCCTGGCTCGCAGTCTCCCCTCTAATTCATCCTAAAGGTGTTCTTTTGATTTGAGGTCAGGACTCAAAGACATGGATAAGCAAGTTTGGGGTGGAGGAACTTGACTGGCCTGCACAGAGTCCTGACCACAACCCCATAGAACACCTTTGGGATGAATTAGAGCCGAGACTGTGAGCCAGGCCTTCTCATTCTCAGTGCTTGACCTCACAAATGCGCTTCTGCAAGAATGGTCAAACATTACCATAGACACATTCCTAAACCTTGTGGACAGCCTTCCCAGAAGAGTTGAAGCTGTTATAGCTGCAAAGGGTGGGCCAACTCAATATTGAACCCTACGGACTAAGACTGGGATGACATTAAACCTCATGTGCGTGTAAAGGCAGGTGTCCCAATACTTTTGACAATATAACATACATATATATATATAGAACAGAAAAAGAGCAGTGTCAATCTAAGTGCAGCAGTATAGTAACTGTTGTACTTAGATTGGTGCTGCTCTTTTTCTGTTCTATGTCTGTACAAAGTTCCTTCTAGCTTTTTTTTCAGAGCCTGCAGCCATCTAAAGCCAGCATTTTACCTTCTGAGACCTCAATACACACCTTGGACTTTCCACCCATGGTCCACAGATGACAGACTGATCCGGTGCTCCCCCATTCTCTCCATTCAGCTCCCAGGGCGCACAAGAGGTTACATGTTCATCTTGTGCTTCTATATATATATATATATATATATATATATATATATATATACAGTATCTCACAAAAGTGAATACACCCCTCACATTTTTGAAAATATTTTATTATATCTTTTCATGTGACAACACTGAAGAATTGACACTTTGCTACAATGCAAAGTAGTGAGTGTACAGCTTGTAAAACAGTGTAAATTTGCTGTCCCCTCAAAATAATTCAACACATAACCAACCATTAATGTCTAAACCACTGGCAACAAAAGTGAGTACACCCCTAAGTGAAATGTCCAAATTGGGCCCAATTAGCCATTTTCCCTCCCCGGTGTCATGTGACTCGTTAGTGTTACAAGGTCTCAGGTGTGAATGGGGAGCAGGTGTGTTAAATTTGGTGTTACCTCTCACTCCCTCATACTGGTCACTGAAAAAAAAATCGTTGCTCTACATAAAGATGGCCTAGGCTATAAGAAGATTGCCAAGACTCTGAAACTGAGCTACAGCATGGTGGCCAAGACCATACAGCAGTTTAACAGGACAGGTTCCACTCAGAACAGGCCTTGTCATGGTCGACCAAAGAAGTTGATTGCACATGCTTAGTGTAATATCCAGATGTTGTCTTTGGGAAATAGACGTATGAGTGCTGCCAGCATTGCTGCAGAGGTTGAAGGGGTGGGGGGGGTCAGCCTGTCAGTGCTCTGACCATACGCCACACACTGCATCAAATTGGTCTCCATGCTGTCATCCCAGAAGGAAGCCTCTTCTAAGGATGATGCAAAAAAAAGCCTGCAAACAGTTTTCTGAAGACAAGCAGACTAAGGCCATGAATTACTGGAACCATGTCCTGTGGTCTAATGAGACCAAGAAAAATGTATTTGGTTCAGATGGTGTCAAGCGTGTGTGGCGGCAACCAGCTGTGGAGTACAAAGACAAGTGTGTCTTGCCTACAGTCAAGCATGGTGGTGGGAGTGTCATGGTCTGGGGCTGCATGAGTGTTGCCGAAACTGGGGAGCTACAGTTCATTGAGAGAACCATGAATGCCAACATGTACTGTGACATACTGAAGCAGAGCATGATCCCCTCACTTCAGAGACTGGGCTGCAGAGACAGTATACCAACATGATAATGACCCCAAACACACCTCCAAGACGACCACTGCCTTGCTAAAGAAGTTGAAGATAAAGGTGATGGACTGGCCAAGCATGTCTTCAGACCTAAACCCTATTGAGCATCTGTGGGGCATCCTCAAATGGAAGGTGGAGGAGCGCAAGATCTCTAACATTCACCAGCTCTGTGATGTCATCATGGAGGAGGGGAAGAGGACTCCAGTGGCAACCTGAGAAGCTCTGGTGAACTCCATGCCCAAGAGGGTTAAGGCAGTGCTGGAAAATAATGGTGGCCACACAAAATATTGACACTTTGGGCCCAATTTGGACATTTTCACTTAGGGGTGTACTCACATTTGTTGTCAGCAGTTCAGACATTAATGGCTGTGTGTTGAGTTATTTTGAGGGGACAGCAAATTTACACTGTTATACAAGCTGTACACTCACTACTTTACATTGTAGCAAAATCTACAGTGTTGTCACATGAAAAGATACAATAAAATATTTACAAAAATGTGAGGGGTGTACTCACTTTTGTGAGATACTGTGTATATTATATATATATATATATATATATATATATATATACGTATTCTTTTTTTCTTTTCTTTTTTTCATATATTATGGGGCTAATGGTTTTGCATATAAAATGAGAACACAATCAGTAAACCATTTTATTTCATTTATTTTTGTTCTACATCACCATCATCAGGTAAGTAAATGGTACGGTAAGAGACCAAAGACATTTGGAGTCAACTGAATTGAGCGGTTTATGTCAGAAAGAGCAGAAATGTCTGAGACATAATCAGATGATACCAAGTTAAATTCAGGTAATTAAACTGCTTACATTACAATCATACTTGTAGAGTGATCGTCCGATCAGAATAGTCCAATCCAAGTGGTCCAATCACATTACACAGAGGTGGTCCAATGATTGTACATAGCTTCCTGAAAATATAACAGCACCCTACCTCTGTAATCCTCTTAGGAGCCCTAAGCCATAATGTAATCCGATAATGCTAAAAAGTGATGCTGAGTCTCCATGATTGAAAAAACTAAAATTCAATGACTGAAAGTGGTGGGCCATTGACAGGAAGGCTGGGAAGGAAAGGGCTAGATGATGTTGGACTTTCTCCAGTTATGAAATTAGAGGAGACTCTATCTGACTTGCTGCAGCTTGTAATGCACACTGCCAGAAGTGTACAGCAATGGTGGCTGGTGAAATTTTAGGATGGAGAGGTGCCAGACCCCACCTTTCCTTTTTGACCCCTCCCACTTCTCATAAGCTCCACCCCTTATAGATTCCACCTATTGTGTCAGGAGTATACAGGACAGCATCACCAGATAGGGTGTACAGAATCACCAGATAGGGCATACAGCATCAGTAGATAGGGTATACAGCATCAGCAGATAAGGTATACAGCATCACAGATAGGGTATACAGCATCAGGTATACAGCACCCACTCCCCACGCCACAGGGCTCGTGGCACTGACAGCAACCCCCCCCCCCCAGAGGGCAGTCAGGACAGCAAAGTCCTGCACTTACCCCATCTAGGAAGCGGGCAGGCAGCGGTGCCTGGCAAGCGGGAGCGTGCTTTGCTTTGGCAGCTTCGGCCTTGCATCCCCCTTCTCCTCCGAGAAAGGCGTCCATTAGGATCGCCTGACTTCTCAGCCAATCGTGAAAGGGTAACATACCCACGCTTCCTGATTGGCAGAGAGGCGATTCAGTGTTAGAAAAGCAAATATTCATTTGCTTTTCTAACACACGTAAGTGGGCTGCGAGCGCAATGCTCTGCTCTCCAAGCCACTCTATTTTGAAGCCTATTGAAGCCTATGGCTGAAAGGGGCCAGATGCATGAATAGGGGGTGGCTTCGGCGGCCATGGGTAGATTCATGCCAGGGGCATAATGATAGGGGTTGCAATTGCAACTGGACCCCATGGTCCAGGGGGCCCATGTGCCTCCCTTGTACACCTGAATAGGAGGGATGGCAGGGGTGGCATTTAGAGGAACCAATCTCCTCCATTTTCCTCTATCCAGTTTACTTGTCTTCTGCTGTTCCCAGGGTCCCTGCATGCTTCCCTGTCCGCCCCCCCCCCCCACAGAGCTGCTGTCTTCCCCCCTCCTCTCTCCTGCCAGCTGCTGTAGAAGATGTGTCAT
>BLSH010087033.1:642388-659829 GCA_018402905.1 Glandirana rugosa
GGGCCAATGTTAACGTTGGAAACGTTAGGACTATCAAGGGAGTGACCACAGTCATCAAAAATTAAAATTAAAATTAAAATAAAAAAAATGGTAAAGTAAAGTAAATTTGTAATTTACCAGCTCCTTCCTTTTCTGAATGAACAGAGTCAGTGATTGATACCAATTGGTTCATTCATAATTGAAGCATAGTAAACTGTTTTTACTATACTTCCGTTTCTGAATGAATGGAAGGCTTGGTGCACAGCGATTCCTGTCCATTCATTCTGTGCAGCTGAGGCTACACAGATGGAAATTGAGTCAGAGGTTTGTTAAGACCCCTGATATCTCATCAAAGCCCCCCAACAGAGCTACTAAAAAAAACATTGTAAAAAAATTGTAAAAGAAATAAAATGAAATGGTAAAAAAAATAAAATTAAAATTAAAATTAAAAACTACTGACACCAGTGAGGGAACTATCAGGATTGCAAAGGTTGCAATTGTAACCGGGCCCTGGCATTTCACCACCATGGGAAGGCCTGAAGATAGCAGAAAGGGGGCCTGCTGCAGAACTTAGAAAAGGGCCCCGCTGTGGTAAAGTAATAAGGGGACCCGTGAAATGAGTAAAGGGCCCCAGGATCAGTGGGAAGAGGGAAGGGCCCTGGCCAAGGGTCAGGGGTCCCTTCATAATTTCTTGCGCTGGGGCCCTGAAGGTTCTAGATACGCCTCTGATTCATGCTATGCTATGCATATATCCATTTAGCATTGGGGGTGGCGAGGATAGAGGGGGGAGGCGCCCGTGCGCCCTTAATGGATGGGCCATTGCTGGTGAGATCAGAGTAAGCAATCTCAGTACAGGAGGAAAGAGGAGCCCCTACAGCCCCTGGAGTTTAGCTGTAACATAAATTTGCCTTGCTAGTTTCCTCAAACTGTCAAACTGGTCCTCGGCCTTAGGAAGTTTTGAGCCACAACTGTGCATTTAGTGAAGTCAGATCTATATACTTGTCCCTGGCCAGTGATTCAGAAAGTAAAAGTAATTAAAATAATACATAAAAAAAGAACAATTGCAAAACAAATTATCCTCTTCATTTATATGCTAACTTCAGGGTCCCTCCACCATAGGGAACCAACATTTTCAGAGGAAGGTCTGCTTAAGTATTCACTTTATATTACAATAGGATTTTTTTTTTTTAAATCAAATTGATTTCTTAAAGAACAGTTCTATCTCCATAGTCATACCATAATACCAGCCTTCACCAGTAGATGGAGCTGCATGTTAAATTTGATATTTTATTAATTGGGAAGTAGGGGTGAAAAGGCAAGAGAAATAAGAGATGAAGATTAGCATGAAACCCAGGTTACATTTCCAAAACTGAATTCACACCTTTGAATTATTTCTTAATACATTTTTACATTGAAATCAAGATGTCTAGGTGCACTTTGACATTCAATTCAAAAAGTACAATGCAATGCACATTGAAAACGCCAGACATGTTATCCTGCACTGACATGCATGTTGGTGTTTTTTCATTGATTTTATTGAAAAACACACAACAGGAGGAAAAATGCGTAGGTGTGAATAGGTCCCAATTTGATCACGCGAGGCAATCAACCTTGTATATAAAATATAGTTTTATGATTGCTCATCTTCCTTGTTTTTCTGTACAAGCTGTGGAAGTATCCTTAGTGCTCAGTGGGAAATGCAAAGGCTGTGGTGTATGCTTTATGTCAACAGTTGTGGAATGTCAACTATGGCACAAACACATAGAAACAGCATTCCACCTGTCTGTGGTTCCAGCATGGCAACACGCAAGTGCCGATAAATTAACTACAGAATCAAATTTATTTATGTATTTTTATTTATTATTTATTACAGGTACTTATATAGCGCTGTCAATTTACTCAGCGCTTTACATGTACATTGTACATTCACATCAGTCCCTGCCCCCAAGGAGCACTGCTTACAATCTAAGGTCCTAACTCACATTCATACATACACATACTGGGTCCAATTTGGACAGGAGCCAATTAACCTACCACCATGTCATTGGCGTGTGGGAGGAAACAGGAGTACCCGGAGGAAACCCACACAGGTAAAGGGAAAATAAATTGGTTAGAAATGTGAATAAAAGTGTAATTGCCCTTTAATATGTTCCTAAATAGCTAATGCCCATGATCTAAAACCATGGTCTCCAAACTGTGGCCTGGGGCCAGTTGCAGCCCTTTGCTTGTCTTTATCTGGCCTTTGAGGCACTGTTCTTCCCAAAGACACCAACAATGGGACAGTGTTCCTCCAACTGACACCAATGATACAGCACTATTCCTCCCCTTATACTAAATATGGTGACAGATAAGAGGCTCTCCAGTGTCAGACTGGCGTGTAGTCAGCTGGGTAGCAGCCTAATGTTACACAGCTTCTCTAAAAGACTGTTGTTCCAGCAGAGTGGCACTATGTCATTGGCCATGGATCCCTCAAGCGGTTCACCTGCATTACCAGATTTACCTTGGACTCACTGTGAGGGACAATGTCTATGAGGATGATTGTCAGTAGCTGTGTTATGAGCTTTTTTACTTAAAGTGGAAGTAAACTCTTGTTACGTTTTCAGCCAAGAAAGCTGCCATCTTGGCCTCTGTCTAACCGGTTCCACACCGCACGCAGTATATTTACTGTATCAGTGTGGACACCTACCGCGAATCGCCGTAAAAACGCGGCGATCTGCGGGTGGCCGCTAGGGGGTGCCCGCCGCACTCCGGAGGAGTGTGCCCATGGCTCGGGCGGACCCAATGTCCGCCGGCGAGCCGCGATGAGTGGCCACAGCCAAAGAGCGGGGAACTGCCGATGTAAACACGGCGGTTCCCCGCTCTGTCAGTGCGGGCATAGGAGATCTACTGATCCCTGTCACTGGGATCAGTTAGATCTCCTATGCCCATGTTAGCCCAGCCCCCCCACAGTTAGAACACGCCCAGGGAACACAGTTAACCCCTAGTTCTCCCCCCCAGGTTAACCCCTTCACTGCCAATGACATTTATACAGTAATCAGTGGACATTTAAATTTCCGATCGCTGTATAAATGTCATTGTCAAAAAAGTGTCAAAAATATCCGACATGTCTGCCCCAATATCGCAGTACCGCTAAAAATCGCAGATCGCCGCCATTACTAGTAAAAAGTAAAAAAAAAATAAAAACCCCAGAAATGAATTCTCACCATCCGTAAACGCGGCAGCTTTTGCGCAAACCAATCAATAAACGCCAATTTTTTTATCAAAATATGAGGAAGAATATAAATCGGCCAAAACCGATGAAAAAAATGTTTTTTTATATTTTTTTTTTTATTTGTATTTTAGCAAAAAGTAAGAAATTTTTTGCAAAATTGTCGCTCTTTTTTTGTTTATAGCAGCGATCAGAAATGACGCAGAGGGTATCAAATACTACCAAAAGAAAGCTCTATTTGTGGGAAAAAAAGGACGTCAATTTTGTTTGGGTACAGCGCCGCACAACCGCGCAATTGTCAGTTAAAGTGACGCAGCGCCGAATCGCAAAAACTGCTCTGGTCCGGAAGGGGGTAAAACTTTCCGGGGCTGAAGGGGTTAATCTTCACCTGCCATGATGCTGCACATGTGATAAGTTATGGATTTTTTGACAGTTTAGTTGAGAGCATAACCAATGTGACAGTTACATTCCCATGGCTCCCAACTGTCCCTGATTTCAAGGGACTGTCCCTGATTTGGATTAAAGTCCCTCTGTCCCTCTTTCCTCCTCATTTGTCCCTCATTTTGGTCTGATATATGTAGTTGTATATAAAATGCTAATTTTTATCTATCAAAATGTGTCTCACAGTGCTAAACCTTTCATCCAACTTCTGAATTGCTGCATTTGTAAATGTCAAAAGCCAATATAAAGGAATAGTAGAGGTCAAACATGTCTGCTGACCTCCACCACTATTCGATCTGATCCTGCCCACAAAATCCAGATGGATTGTGGTCCTATTTTCCATCTATCTGGCGGATCGGATCCGATGAAAACAGACTGGCGGTCCGTTTTCACCTGATTTCCCCATAGAGGAGAGCGGGAGCGTTCCCCCTCTGAGCAAGCGGATTCCGTTAGGTGGAGGCGCCGTGTGAAAGGGGCCTAAGGGCTCTCCCAACTCTCCTCTTATCTTCTGTCAGCCACAACTCCTAGCAAGGACCAGCACTCCACAAAAATCACCAAACTGGCTATATTTTCTATCTGACATAGCCAAGTACAATTTAAATAAGAGTAGAAGAAGGTGCATTCTGAGTGTAGTAACTAGTACACATTTATTGTAAGAAAAACGAATTGGGAACTCACTTGTAAACAGTAAAAACGTGCTTATCGTGAAATGAAGGCATATGGTGGTCTGCATCTCAGCATGGTAGGGAGGCAGATTCCAGTCCGGGAGCAAGGTGTACAGGAGCACATGTGGACGCTCAGTGTTTGTGGCGATAAATAGGCGGTACATCCAGTTGACAGCCCTGGACACCTTGCTCCTGGACTGTAATCTGGCTCCCTACTGTGCTGAGATCCACACCACCATATACCTTAATTTGATGAGAAGCAAGTTTTTACTGTTTACATGTGAGTTGCCAATTTGGTTTTCTTACAATAAATGTGTTCTACTCGGATTGTGCCCTCTGCAACTCTTATTTGTACTTCAAGAGATTCTTCAGTCTCCCAGAGTCGCTGCACAGAGTGTTTTGAGACCAGCAAGAATCCACCCTGGAAATTCCATTAGGACTTGGTGAACTTTTTGCTGAACTCTATATGCCTACATTAGTCCACTCTACACTTGTGTGCCATATCCACTACCCATTCCAAGTAAAATTTAACCACTTCAGCCCTGGAAGGATTTGCCCCCTTCCTGACCAGAGCCCTTTTTACGATTCGGCACTGCGTCGCTTTAACTGAAAATTGCGGCGTTGTACCCAAACGAAATTTGCGTCCTTTTTTTCCCACAAATAGAGCTTTCTTTTGGTGGTATTTGATCACCGCTGCATCATTTCTGATCGCCACTATAAACAAAAGAAGAGCGACAATTTTGCAAAAAAAAACCAAATTTCTTACTTTTTGCTAAAATACAAATCCAAAAAAAAAATATAAAAAAACATTTTTTTTCATCGGTTTTGGCCAATTTATATTCTTCCTCATATTTGTGATTTAAAAAATCGCAATCTGCGTTTATTGATTGGTTTGCGCAAAAGTTGCCGCGTTTACGGATGATGAGAATTCATTTCTGGGGTTTTTATTTTTTTTTTATTTTTTACTAGTAATGGCAGCGATCTGCGATTTTTAGCGGTACTGCAATATTGGGGCAGACATGTCGGAACATTTTTACACTTTTTTGGGACCATTGGCATTTATACAGCGATCAGTGCTATAAAAATGCACTGATTACTGTGTAAATGCCATTGGCAGTGAAGGGGTTAACCTGCAGGGGGCGCTCTAAGGGTTAACTGTGTTCCCTGGGCGTGTTCTAACTGTATTTGGGCTGCCCTGACTGGGGAAGGGAAGTGATCACAGCTTCCATGTAGAGGAAGGCTGTGATCACAGCCCTTCCCCCCTCACAGAACGGAGGTCCGTGTTTAATTACACGGACCTCCGTTCTTTCACTCTGGGGGGGGGCATCGCGGGTAGCCGGCGGAGATCGACTCCGCCGCACCCGCTCCCTGGCCCTCTCCGGACACAGTGAGTGCGCGGGCCCGCCTCCGGTGGCACGCGCGCGCTCACAGTGCGCGATCTGGCAGCCGCCATCATATGACGGCGTTTTGCGCAGGAGAGCCACTCTGTCGCCATCAGATGCCGATCGGCGGTCGGCAAGTGGTTAAGATTGGGTAGATAGAAAAACAAATCTTCAGACAGGTAAAACTGCTCCCATATGCTGTATGTATTTCAATTGTGTATTTAGATGTATTCTGTGGTTGGGGAAGAATAGGGGTCCAGAGTCCAAGATCACAGCATCACAGCTATTGTTTCAAGGCCCGAGTGGCAAACTGTACACTGGAGTACGCTGGAGTATAAGAAGTTATATTTTCTTCTGTTTGTGAGAATGCAAATACATTATTTCCTCTTTTTTCACTTCAAAGCCTGCCAGCAGCAACAACAACTTGTTTACACCATGAATCAGGGGCGCAGAAGCAAAGTAAGGGATCATACATCATTGACATTTTAAATCAAGTAAAGTCAATCAAGTTTATACAACAAAGTACATGCATCGGTCTCTGGGTACACAACAACAAATATGTTCCTTTTCAAATTCCCTCTCGTCCCACAATGAAATATTGCTATTATTTTTTTCCAAGCAAAGCTCAGATTTTGAAACATTGCTCATATTAGATTACTTGTTCTAAACTCTACCAATAAACCCCTTGGTACATTGGGGCTTTGGAAGAAACTGAAATCAAACAACAAGATGCAGAAGTAATAGACCAAGCTGCCTGTACTTCTAAATTCCCTATTGTTAAAGCCTGATTAGTCAAACTTCTTTTGGAGTTTTACAGACTGCGCCTTCTACATACCGCGGCCCAATCAGTTATTTCCGCCGACTCTCAATAGCACAGCTGGCTATTTTCAGTTCTGCAAAAAATTGCTATGTATTGCATATACATTTGCATTTTATGTGCATCGAGGTTACATTAACCCCCTTAGTAAAAAAAAGTTATGCTTTCAATGCAGCATCAGTTTAACCAGCAGAACTTTTTTGTTCCTTTTCAAATAGACTGGAAAAAAAGGATAGAACTTCTGTTCTAAAGCAACCCTTTCCTGCCAAATTTGACCTAATTATTGAATAATCAACTCACCGGTGTAAAATCTGCTCAGACCCAGTTATGCTTTCATTGGTATCTGCCATCTTGCCACATATACAGAATTGCATAGAGAAGGTAAAGCCTGGCTGTCAGTCACATTCCACATGTCAATGAAATTTCTGCCCTACCTATGACAGTTATGGCTCACTGCTGCATATCTCAATATCCAGGGGTAGTGGTTAGAAATAGAGATGGGGGCTTATCTATTTGGGCTGCTAAAGCCTGGTACACACTAGCAGTTTTTTTTTCATTCAACCCAGAAGGCTAAACTAAAAAAAACTGAAGAGCTTAGGAAGACCTGCTGTACTAACTATCTGATGTTAGTACAGTGATCTCCCCCGCTGAGCTATTGTGTTCTGACAGGGGGATGTTCCCTCCCCCCCCCCACCAGAACACACTTGTCAGTGCTCTCAGCCAGTGGTGTGTCTAAAGCATGGCTACCCAGTGTCCCTGATTTAGAGGGACTGTCCCTGATTTGGAACAATGTCCCTCTGTCCTTTTTTCCCTCTTCATATGTCCCTCATTTGGTCTGATTTATATAGTTGTAAATAAAATGCACTTTTTATCTATCAAAAAGTGTTTCCCAGTACTAAACCTTTCATCCAATTTCTAAATTGCTGCATTTGTAAATTCTAAAAGCCAATATAATGGAATAGTAGTGGTAAAAAAAGCATTTGTGGGTTTAACAAATCATTTTTTTATTCTCCTTTAACCACTTACCCACCGGGGCCCTTTTTTTACATTTGTTGGTTACAAGTTAAAAACAGTTTTATTTTGCTAGAAAATTACTTAAAACCCCCAAACATTATATATTTTTTTATAGAGAATAAAATGGCGATCATTGTGATACTTTTTGTCACACGGTATTTGCGCAGCGGTCTTTCAAGCACGATTTTTTTTTTAAATATTTCACTTTTTTGAGTTAAAAAATAAGACAACAGTAAAGTTAGCCCAATTTTTTTGTATACTGTAAAAGAGGATGTTACGCCGAGTAAATAGATACCATACATGTTACGGTTGAAAATTGCACGCACTCGCGGAATGGCGACAAAGTCCGGTGCTTAAAAATCTCCATAGGCAACGTTTTAAACATTTTTAACGGTTACCAGGTTAGAGGTGCAGAGGAGGTCTTTTGCTAGAATTATTGCTCACACTCTGGCGATCGCGGCGATACCTCACATGTGTGGTTTGAACACTGTGTTCATAGGCGGGCGCGACTTATGTATGCTTTTTCTTTGCTGTGCGAGCTTGCGGGGACGGTGGCTCTTTTTTTTTTTAAAACACTGTTCCTTTAAAAAAAAAAAATCTGATCACTTTTATTGCTATCACAAGGAATGTAAACATTCCTTGTGATAGTAATATATGGTGACAGGTACTCTTTATGGAGCCCCCATCCCTCCTTTGCACTTTACAGTATTCAGATCGCCAAAAACGGCGATTCTGAATGCTGTCATTTTTTCAAAACTTGCGCCGTTGTGACGTTGCTTTCGGGAATTTGCCAAAGGAGACCCGATCAAACCCCATTCCTGCTTCCTTCATGTCTCCTCTGAGCTGGCTGACGCGCTGGATCCTAGCTCCGGTCTCCCGGTGGGACGGGAGGCCAGAGAAGATCGGCGGAAGGCGACGGGGGGGGGCATGTCCCCTCCCGCCCCCGGGGATAACAATTGAGTGGCTCCTGAGCCAGATCGGCTTTTATCGCCGCATAGCTGACCGCCAGCTCTAAAAAATGGTACCAGGATATATCCCGATACAGACACCCAAAGGAGCCGCCGCTTATTTACGACAATGGGATTAAAGTGGGGGGGGGCGTGCCGGGGATCGGGGTGTCCTATGCCTGCATACTTTTGCTTATAGATGTCCCTTGTTTCCATCTCAAAAAGTTGGGAGGTATTCCAAAGGACCCTGTGTACGGCCCTTTAGGCTGTATGCTTTAGGAAAAAAGGAATACAACTGAGACAGCTGATAGGGCAGATTAGAACACTTGAGCATTTTTTAATGGCAAACAGAGTTTTCTATTAGTATTAAAGTTGTATAAATAATAAAACAAATGTATGGAAAAAGGGATTGCAGGGCCTGACCCTGCTTGTAATGGACTTTATTGACATTTGCATGAGATGGAAGTAATTTTCATTAAAAAATTACATTTTATTTACAACATATTTAAAATCAAAAAACATGGTGCATAATAGCATTTAAAACAATATGATAGTATCTGAATATGATATAGATAATCACGTGACACCTTTTTTTATGAAAATTGCTTCCGTCTCATGCATATGCAATAAACTGTATATCCTAATATTGTAGCATAACACCCCCCAAATCCAAATAGTATACCCCCAATATATCAATAACCACAATCCAAACAGTGAATATATAATCATATATAAAAAATCAAGTATAAAAAAACAAAAAGTTCCAATAATGAAATTAAAAATAGTCCAGTGTTCATAAGAGTCATAGGAAAATACACCCACGTGTCTTCACTACTTCTTCACACTTCCGTGCACATCCATCACCAGGTGAAAACCTGTTTACCTTAATTGTATAAGACATATGCCTTTCTCTATAATCCCCAATAATCCCCAGTAGTAGTTCCCCAGAGAACACCTCCCTAACCCTCACTCCGTTCAAGATGGCCACATCCTCTGCTCTCCAGTGTAAGCATACACTCCCTATATGCAGTTCATATAACAAACAAAGGCACTAACATAGTGTACTCTGTTTTAAAATGTATTATGCTAAACAATACTGTCAGCACTTAGCAGTGGCAAGGAAGCGGCATGATGTCACAGGCTGGACTCCTCCCTCCTAGATGCGTAGGCCAGATTATGATGAGCATGAGAACTGATATATGGGGTGGAATCTACCAGTGTTGTCTTTTCCTTGAGCCAAATTATGACTATAAATTATGTAACACCTTCCCCGATTTTCCTCGGGAGCCTGATGGTGACTCGCAGAGGTGGGGAGGGTTTACACATTCCTCAGGGTGTAGGGTGTTGGGCATGGTGGGTGAAAGAAGTTGGACGCCAGTCACTTTTATGCTTTAAACAAAAGAAGGTTTATTTCTCAATGCGAGAAATAGGGGAGAGCGGGAGACAGGGCACAGGACTCCCTTAGTAACAGTCAATAGGCAGGCAGACTCCTTAGACAAAAATAGGTGAAGTGAGGCAGACAACAGTACAGAGAAAAAGAGCCTTTAAGCTGAACCAGCACATCTATACTTGTAGGGCAGGCTGTCTCATCTAGTTACTAAGCTCTACTCACAGCTTCAGACACATGGATTCACTTGGATGAGTTCTCTCCTGAAGTCCTCCCAGCCACTTTATAGCCTCACTGCTCATGAATAGCCCCCTCTGGTACTTCCTCAGAACTCCATCCCTCTCAGAATCTTTTTCAGATTTTTGGCAGGCTTTCATCAGCAAACTTTGAACACCCTGATAGGCTTCGGACAAACCTAGCAGCCGGCAGCCTCCTGGATAGGCCCCAGGTTTCAGGCCTAGCAGCCAGGAGCTGTTTCACACACATCCACCCATGAGGACGTGCTGGGCTGGACTCCCAGACAACCTGACTTCTTTCAGTTAAATACCTCTCCCACAATGTGCCAGCACTGAGCTCATTGGCTGAGAGTGTGTGTGTCACTATAACTCCAAAGTACTGTAGCTTATCACTCTCATGTCAGAGGCAACAACACCACCTACTGACAAAAAGGAGGAGCCACAAACTGGAAATGAGCCATGTAATCCCAAAACACTGTAAATTAACCAGGATAATTATTATCCAGCACAACTAAATTTACCTTCCACCCTATTCTAGTGGTGAGGGCACTACGATTAATTTTCAGCAAACTTTTTCCAGGCAGGTTTTTTTTCTACTCCCAAGTCCCAAATGGGGAAGTTTTTCCTTCATTTTCTGTCCTTGCAACTGTAATCACCGGGACAAGAATTTAGGTGAATCCCCATAAAGGCATGGTCTATATACAGCAGAGTACTATTTTATAAGGTTGATGGCGATCTGTTGCACAGTAGGAGGCTTTATGGGTACCCTGGATTGTGCATAAGTGAAGGAGAGAGGGAGAGGTGTCTGCCCACAATGGAATAGTAGGTAAAATAAGTTAATTCTGATTTGGTGATCTGTGCATAAATGTAGTTGTGTTACCTTTATAAAGGTGACTTATGTGTCTGTTAAACATTGGTCAATTTTATAAGCCAAGTAAAAATGTGAACAAATTCTGTGGAATGCCATCATATTAATACAATTTGTTTTTCTTTTGGAGGCTGCAGTGCGGTGACCAAAAGCAAAACATCAAAAGCTAAACAAAAAAAGTGTAAAGTGTATGGACCCTTTGCAAACAAGAAGGACCCTTCTTTGTCCTTCCCGGGGCACAAGACTTCTGACAGGGGTAAGGCACACTCAGGACCACCTAGCCAAAAGGCCCGACAGACCCCACTCATGATCAGCCGAGGGTAAGCAACAAGTACTAGGTGAGGGGCTCTTCTGTAGAGAGACCCCCCAAGGCAGAGGAGGAAGCAACCTAAGTGCCATGGGCGTCCGCAGAACTTTTTCCAGGGGGGGGGGCATAATTTCAAGGTCATCCATGCTCTGCCCCTTTTTGACAATGTCATAATTACATTATCACGGTCAGAGACTGCAGACGTGATACAGGAGACAGTCAGAGACTGCGGACATGATACAGGAGACGGTCAGAAACTGCAGACATGGTACAGGAGACAGTCAGAGACTGCAGATATGGTACAGGAGACGGTCAGAGACTGCGGACATGGTACAGGATACGGTCAGAGACTGCGGACATAGTACAGGAGATGGCCAGAGACTGCAGACATAGTACAGGATACGGTCAGAGACTGCGGACATGGAACAGGAGACAGTCAGAGACTGCATACATAGCACAGGAGACAGTCAGAGACTGCAGACATAGCACAGGAGACAGTCAGAGACTGCAGACATAGCACAGGATACAGTCAGAGACTGAGGACATGGTACAGGAAACGGTCAGAGACTGCATACATGGCCCAAGAGGATAAGGACCTAGTGGGGAACCCCTGATCTGATGCCTGATTCCAGGGGGGGGCAAGTGCCCCTCCTTGCCCCTACCTGCGGACGCCCATGCTAAGTGCCACACATCCTACCCCGTATTCAAGGGCATACTCATATAATTGTTTCATGTTTAGGACCAAGATTGGCCTTGGGTTCAAACAATTTTATGGTTCGTGAAATATATGGGCAGGATGGGCATATGCACTGTCCCAAATAATAATAAAAGTCAAAAGAGGTTGTGACCTTTTTCCTATCAATGCAAAAGGGAAAAAAAATGCAAATTTAAAAGAAATTCTTGGTAGAAATCTTTTTTTTTTTCTTTTTGTATTTGTTGTTAAAAAGATTTGCCAAGAGTGGAGTAACCCTTAATATGCTCTCCCAGGTCTATTTTATAAGAATCGAAAATTGCACACACATTTAGCCAGTTAAAAAAGATGTCTGGCAGGACTTTTTGGGTGAGAAAAAAGGGTTCTGGGTAAAATTTTAATAGCTACATGTCTTGTCTACTTCCCACGGATCTGAGACATTGCCTTCCCTCATGACAGATCTGCATTGACAGCATCTCTCTCTAACTAGGGCATTTTTTTCTTTCCTGAGACTTTATTCATGAAAGAAAGAGAGTGATAGCATAAAAAGTGTGGCCTGTCAGGAATATTGATGGTATGAAGCAGTTATTCCTGTCCACTAGTTCAGAGAAGACAAAGTACCAGACCAGCCACTTTATTACAATGTCTGCACAGAGAGCACCCATGTCAGTGTGAAATAATTATACAATACCATTACTGTTCTCAATACATATTTTAGATTCTCTCTTAGTTGAAGCATTCCATATATAAAGCAGTTTGAAATGCTAATATAAGATTATGAGAGGCTCTTGGGTAGAGATTACAGATTATGATAGGCTGTGCACTTATAATTATAACATAAAATGAAATGAAAGAGAAAATAGCTAATTTAAAGGGCCAATCTATGCAAAATTGATTATTCCCTTTCTGCTGGTTATGGTGGGCTCATTTACTGGATTGTTCTTTTTACTCCTCAGGTTCTCCATTGGATTGTTCTTTTTTTTTTTAATTAAAAATGAGGTTCTCCAGCAGCGAGAACTTCCCTGCTCAAGTTTCCAGTTTTGCCGACCTCGCGTTCAGAATGTGGATCTCTCTGTTTGTTTTTTTGGATTCCGAAATGAATTACAATCCAACAGGAAAAGCGTGACCACATCATAGCTGTTGTGGCAGGTGGCAGGACTCAGGTGCATAGAGCTTTCTATTTTCCAATCCATAACGGAAGTCAGTGGGTGACTTAACTAAAGTGCTTGGCAATTCCAATGTACTGAGAAAAATGAGAGAGGGAAAGTACACAAACAAGGCAAATGACCACACCACGCTACACAGAAAAAGCTTAGCCAGTTGTGACCTTACTAATGGCAGGACTTGATTTAACATTAGGCAAATAAGGCTTGGGACTATAGAAGGCAGATGCAAGGAAGCAAATTTCCTTGTATAGTTATTAATAACATTTTTTCCACCATCAGTGGATATACAGTCTCAGAAACACTTATTTATACTTTTTCATAATATGCTAGGCTAGGCTGAGACCAGTAAAACAGAAAAATGTTCTGTATAAAAGTCTGCATATTGCATAGTATATAGCCAGAGAAGGGAAAGTGAAAATCATTCTAATAACAACGGGATGTACGGTAAGTTAGAATTGCGGAGATATCATCAACCTAGGAGATATACTATATAACCAAAGGTATGGGAACAGAACAACCCTTTAAATCATTATTCAAGTGCTTCCAGTGCTGTTCCGTCATGGTTTTGGGGTTGTAGTCGATATGTGCAAAGAGAGAAGATAACACAAATACTTAGAAGAATAAAATTTATTAAAAGCAATGACAGATAGAGATAATATAACAATAAGGCTGGGTTCACACCAGTCCGGTGCGAATTCCAGCCTGTCTGCTGCCGAGAAGGGGCGGAGCCGCTGTTCGGCAGCTCCTCTCCGTTCTCAAAGCGCAGCAGCTACGGGGGGGAGGGAGGGAGGAGGGGCCGCGAGCAGGGGGAAAGATCCCCGTTCAGTGCGGAGTGCATCTCCGTGTTAGATGCACTCCCATTGAACACAACGGGCTGGAAATTTGCACCGCATTGCACAGAAAACGCACGCGCGAATGCACCGCATATATGTGAACTGGACACATTGAAATCAATGTTTTTTCAAGTGTCCTGCAAATTGGATGCGGTTTAAGCCACACCCAATTCGCATAGGTGTGAACCCAGCCTAATACTTGACTAAAGATGTTGTTTCCACCATGGAATCCCCCCATTATATGGCATGGCGCAGGTGACCACAGAGGCATGCATGACTGCAAGCTCTGAAAATGAGACAAGTATTATTTATTTATTTCAGGTACTTATATAGCGCCATCAATTTTACACAGGGCTTTACATATGCATTCATATCAGTCCCTGCTCTCAAGGAATTTACAATCGAAGGTCCCTAACTCACATTCATACACACACATACTAGAGCCAATCTAGACAGGATCCAATTAACCTACCAGCATCTGGATTGTGAGAGGAAACCGGAGTAAACCCATGCAGGCACAGGGAGAACATGCAAACTCCAGGCAGGTAGTGTCGTGATTGGGATTCAAAACAGCAACCCTCTTGCTGCTAGGCGAAAGTGCTATCCACTACACCACTGTGCTGTATGGAGAAATGGCCAACCCATCCCCCACTGGCCTGAAAAGGAATGGGCTGGCTTGTCAATTTAGTCAGTTTACGCTCACATTCCTAGTCAACTAAAGTAACCAGACTTTGTCCTGTATAATCCCTTAGCCAAGGCTTAGAGGCATGTCCCATTAGCCAGGTTTAGAATTCATTATTAGATCCTGTGAGCCAATAATAATAATAAGGAAATATGAAATATGCAATTTCCCCATCAATGCTGCAGCATATTAAAGCTGTAGTAAACCCCCCACTAACTCCCAAAACTCGTTAGCTGCGCACACTATGTATTTTAATACGTAGCTAATAAAGACTTGGATTATGAGGTACACTGGGTAGCTGGCTCATATTTACTATGGTTCAAGTGTTTGGGGAATGAACATCCCAGCCAGGAGCACTGGTCTTCAGCCACAAATATATCAATGAAGCAGTAGAGATTGAGTATTGCATCTCTTGACTTGTATGAGGGTTGTTTAAAAAGTTTCTGCACTTTTTTAAACTTTTTGAAGACACCTCGTAATACCTATTATGAGCCAGGTCTTCTTATACAACCTCAGTAACTGAGCTCACCAAGGTTTTTTTAGCTGAATTGGTACAAATTTCCACACACTCCAGAATCTTGTTCTGCTGGAAAATGCCCAATATCTAAAAATTCCTTTAAAGCCCTTTAAAGGAAATCTGAATATTTGGAAGCTGCCATTCTTCACCTTCCCTTCTGAAAATATTAGAATTATGTAGGTTTAGGGTTCGTACACTTGCTTCAACTTTAATGCACATTAAAGCACCCACAGCTTCACCATGATTTTTTGATGTGTTTTTGATGCTTCTGTGATGCTTTTTTGAAGTTATAAGGCAGCTTGGAAAATTCCCTGAATGTGTCAATTTTCTGTTTGTATTAAAGAGTCCCAGTAGATCTCCAGCTCATTAGTACCCCTGTTCAGCAGATCCCCAGCTTAATAGTATCCCTATTCAGC
The DNA here is from genome assembly GCA_018402905.1 of Glandirana rugosa. Classification (NCBI taxonomy): domain Eukaryota; kingdom Metazoa; phylum Chordata; class Amphibia; order Anura; family Ranidae; genus Glandirana; species Glandirana rugosa. The sequence continues at coordinate 657,945 of BLSH010087033.1, forward strand.
AGATACCCAGCTTATTAATACCCTCGTTCAGCAGACCCCCTGCTCAGTAGTACCCTCAGCTTTGCTGATGCCCCATTCAGTAGGCCCACCAACTTTTCATACCCCCCTCAGTAGTAACCCCCTGCTCTGCTGATCCCATGCTCAGTAGTAACCCCCGGCTCTGCTGATCCCCCACTCAGTAGTAATCCCCAGCTCTGCTGATCCACCACTCAGTAGTAACCCCCAGCCTTGCTGAACCTCTGGTCTTCTGATCCTCCTCTCTCTCCAGTCCCTGCTGAGTTCCTGCTATATTGCTCCCATGCTGTCCACCACATGTGACATCTACTAACTTCTACTGCTCCAATCCCCCAGGTCTGCTGCTCCTCTGCCACTCAGTCCTCACTCTCCAGTCCTATTCACCTTCCACTATAGCATTCCCATGTTGCACATCACCTGTAATGTCTTCTAGTTGCTTCACTCCAGTCCGGACCCTGCTCATCTTCCTGCTGCTCCATGCTACACACCAGACAGGATATCTGCACCAGACACTCCCAGAATATATACATATGAACCAAAAGTGACTGCTGATGACATCTTTCTGGTTTGCTTATTGGTTTCCCGATACATCCTGGGATATCTCAGACCTGCAATACCTCCAGAACAAAGCAAAGCTAACTCTTAAAAGATGCAGGTGCTGTTAGCAAGCATTGTCATAGACTTCTACGGAGGCTTTGGAGATGCTTTGACGCACCAAGAAAGCAGCATGGGGTATAATTTTTGAAGCAAAGCAAAGTAAAAACAATGTGTGAACAGGACTACTGTTTTATTTAGTCACAGGGGCTTTGATTGGCATTCAAAAACCTTTAAAAAAAACAAGTCCAATGCCACATTTTGAAGCAAGTGTAAATGAGCCCTAAGAGTTCTGATTTCATTACAAGTTTGCATGCTCAAGCTTGTTACAGGTTAATAACTTGGAAAGTATTGAAACCATTGGATCAACATGATGTAAGCTTTCCCCTTTCTGGTCCTGCTGCTGGGCTGCCCAGTGGTTTGGGAGTGGCTGGGACTTCAACCGGTTGGACAATCAATAAACCGACACAAGTTGTAGGTTCACAAAGATTGCAAAGTTTATTACGTATACATGGTATTTTATAAGCTTAAACCACAGGTACTCCCCTTAACCTCTATACACACCCATACTGCTGTAGCCAATTAACAATGCTTACAGCTATATTCTGCCCCGATACAACAAGGTTATACAAGGTTCAATACTAAACATATATGACGCACGATATAGGTGAGCAGACGACATGTTATTTTAAGCTTGTTCCTTAATGTGGATTTTTTATATTGCAGAAGCTTGCACATTCCTTGTCCAAGCCTTGCAAAATAGCTGGTTACATTTCCACCCTAAAGCAATTGCGGTTATATTGTCGTGCACACCTGTATCTGTTCCAAAATTGTAAAAATGCTATAAAATGTTATAAAATGTTCCTCATAAGGAGCAACTCTGCAACCTTAACACAGTGCATAGAAAGACAAAGCTGATTTAAAATGGATGCTTGATCAGAATCCTCTTACACATGACAGTCAGAAATTCACTATTTTCCAAAGGACATCAGCAGTGAAAACCTCTGTATTTATTTCAGTACAGCACTCCTTTAAAATGGAAAGCTGTACCTTACAAGCGGTCTACAAAAGGGTGCAAACCAAACTCCTATTTGTTGCTATTGGAGAAGTAAATGGTTTGCAGAGTCCATTGGTGCTTCTTTAAAAAGGTTGTTTTGTACTGCAGAAAAAAACTATTACCACCTATTTTAAAAATACAAATTGAAACATGGCGTGGTTCTATCCATGGCAGTTATAAAACTGAATGTAAATTAATAAAACGGTGTATATTAATTAA
>BLSH010087033.1:664579-674788 GCA_018402905.1 Glandirana rugosa
GAAAGTACTTTGCATTCTCACCAGGACACGCGCATGCTAAGGCCAAAAGGAGTCCTTAGCATGTGCGTGTCCTGGTCAGAATGCAAAGTACTTTCCATGCTGACCAGGACACACGCATGCTAAGGCCAAAAGGAGTCCTTAGCATGCACGTGTCCTGGTCAGAATGCAAAGTACTTTCCATTCTGACCAGGACAGGCGCATGCTAAGGCCAAAAGGAGTCCTCAGCATGCGCGTGTCCTGATCAGAATGAAATTCACTAGTAGAATATTTAAAAAAAAAAGGCATACAATTGAGTAAAATGAATAATGTGGGCTTTATTGAAAGGATAGGTTATTCTTTTTAGACATGATCATCTTGCCAGGAAACTTCTCCATCTGGCGAAATGAAAAAAGCTGCGAATTGGTTTCATATAGTCATAACCCATGCAGATGCTCTCAAGTCCATAAATTGATGACGTTGACTCTGGGGTGTGGGTTCCGTTTCTATGTTACCTGTATCACTGTTATGTAGAAAGTTGTGGAGCACACAGCACGCTAGCACAACTTGGATGGCATTTTCTACATCCAGCTGCATGCAGGTCAGCAAAACCCTCCATTTTGCAGTGCAGACTCCGAAGGCACATTCGACAACCCGGCGTGCTCGGCTAAGTCTGTAGTTAAATATTTTTTTTTCGTGACTGAGTCCGTAACTGTATGGCCTCATTAAATTGTCCACTAGTCCGAAGGCCTCATCAGTGACCATCACCAGTGGTAAGTTGGGCTCCTCGGTGCACGGTAGAGGTCTGCTAGGCGGGATGTTCATTCTTCCTTCTTGCAGCCGGCGTCCAAAAGCCGACTCCCGGAATATTCGAGCATCGCCTTGGCTGCCATAGGCTCCAACATCCACCGTCAGAAATTTTAAATTAGCATCAGCCAACACTAGGAGGACCATGGAAAAGTATTTTTTTTAAATTAAAATATGATGATGCGGAGTGGGGAGGTTTCTTGACCCTGATGTGTTTACCATCCAGGGCCCCTATGCAATTTGGGAACTGGGTTTTTTCCCAAAATGCATCCACAACCGACTCCCATATTTCTTCGGTGGGCTCCGGCATTACCACACCATGTAGCTCCTCCCATAAAGCCACACATGTCTTCCTGATGATTTCTGACACTGTTGCCACGCCTAATAAAAAGTAGTGGTGCAAAGTTGTGAAACTTTGCCCTGTAGCCAAAAACCTAAAGAAAATTGAAAAAAAAAATTAGAATTGAAATTAGAATTAGTTTTCATGCACTAAGCCTATACTATCCTTTTATTTTATCTATCACCTAACACCTATGATGCACCTTAACCTTTATCCCCTAACCCCTATCCCATAATCCCTATTCCGAACCATGTACCCCTGACTATACCCTATATATGCTAAACCCTACCCCCAGCCCTAATGTGTACTTAGTTATAAAATAAAACTTACCACAGTGTCACCAGCAGACGTTCCTCAGGTGACACAGAGCGCCGCATCACAGTATTCGTCTTCACCAGTCTGGGCCGGAGCTTCTCCATTAGCTGATCAAACAATGCCACTGACATCCATGTAAAATTGTTGAACTTCTCTGGGTGCACACGCAGTTGTGCGTAGATACTGGCGTAGTACCCCACGACTGGCGCTGAGACACCATAGGGTGTATCCAGTATCGTCTTCTGCTGATTCTCTCCTCCTCCTCCAACTCTCTCCTTCTCCACATCCTCTGCAATATAATCAGCAGAATTGCCTGATCGACTTTTTCCATGACAGGATCCATGCCAAAAAAATCGCAAAAGACAGGCAAACAACCACCATCCACAGAAAACTCCAACAAAATCGCAATGCTCTCTCCTCTCTCTCCAACCAAAATGGCATCGTCACATGGTCTCCAACATTTTTTATTATGTTCCATTTGCATTGTGGGTAATTTGGGAGTGAATAAATTGTTGTGGGATGTCTTTTTAAAAAAAACGCTTGTTGACGCTGACGCTACAAAACGCTCATTAACGTCGATGAGAAATGTTAACAAACGCCAACGTTTTTAGACCGACGACGCCTGGCATCTCTTCTAGCAAAAATAGATAAAATAAACAAACGCCCATGTGTATGAGGCCTTATCTGCACATTGCGATGCTTATCTTGGTCAATTTTATGCTTTTAGAAAGTTAAAACTTGCACAGCAATTTCAAAGGACTCTAGCAGAATGTGCAATTTTTCATTTAGCCAGTCAGTAGTAACATAAGACATACTGGAAGCTTCCTCAAAAAGACCTTCAATGACTACTACAGTTCAGTTTGCATAGCATCAATGGATTTCTTGTTGGAATATGGGTTGCAGATAGGGACTATGCAAGAGCCCATCAAGCCATCAGAGTTCAGTTGTAGTAACAGAAGAATGAATGTCACAGCTTACCAGCTTACTGTAGGTTTTGTTCATGACTGTATTTATTCACCTTATTTTGAGGAAGAAATTTCTAATCCACAACTCACTTCCTATATTCACTTAAAAAAACAGAGGTGGACCCTCTAAGCCTAATATGGCTGATAAAATTAAATAACAGGTTGTGTAGCAAATTAATATTGTGTCGGGATGTGCTACCCTCTACTGTTAGCTGCTAATATCACAGTGTTATGTATAAATATGTATGAGCACGTCCTGTCTCCTGGAGGCTGGCTTTGAAACCCTAGGAGGAAGTGGAGAGAGAGTAAGTCTCAGCCACATGTCCTGTCAATGCTGCTGAATACAGGCCAGAAGAGCCTACATATTCTAATAGCTTAACTGCAGCTGCCAATACTGTAGCTTCTAAAGCGTGTTTCTGAATCCTTGTGACAGACATCTCACCTGCACAGTGCCAGATAGCTAGCTCTGTGCTACTGTATGTGTAGTGGTCCCCTTCCAGTATATTAGTAGATAAACATGTTTATTGCAATAAAGTTTATATGCAGCTCCTTTTGTTTTAGTTAACCCTGTCCCTTCTGGTTGGGATTCTATAGCTAGCTTTAGCTTAGGGCTCGATAACCAGGATAGGCTAGAGCCAGATGAGGCATCCAATGGCCTACATGCCAGATTAGAAACAACTAGGGAGGGACTAAAGCATAGGGTAGATAGGCAGAGTTCCAGTGCCACACCACAGTTTCTGTGTGTGAGAAATTGCTTTTCAGGCTGGTTGAATAATGGATGGAGGGCTTCCCCATCACCACAGATCTTGTCTTCAGGTCTCCAACACCCAGAGGAATGCCACATCGCGATCAACTGGACTTTGTTGCAATATTCATCTGGAGGTCTCTCTACCCGGGTATATGTATGCAATTCCACCGGGACTCTTGTTGGGCCCTTTGCTTATATATATTTGTACACTGGATGTATGCACTTTTCTTAATCTTTTATTATATAAAGCTTGTATTATTTCTTTACTGGTGTGCATCTATGTGCTTATGGTTAAAGTCATATACTGGTTGCAGTAGTTCCTTTGCTCCCAATTACTTTTATTCGATTGCTGGTTAATTTTCTAGGAAGGGAATTCCTTTGTGCACAGAGGCCCTGTCCTGGTTAGAGGCACTGCCAACATTATTATCAAACCCACCCTTCCATCTAATGAAGGTTCTGGTTCTCTTATTTACCTACATATTTAGAGCTATACAGTGCCTTGAAAAAGTATTCATGCCCCTTTAAATTTCCCACATTTTGTCACGTTACAACCAAAAACCTAAATTTATATTATTGCGATTTTATGTGATAGATCAACACAAAGTGGCACATAATTGTGAAGTGGAAGGAAAATGATCAATGGGTTTCAATTTTTTTTACAAATAAATATGGGAAAAGTGTGGGATTCATTTGTATTCAGCCCCTCTGAGTCAATACTTTGTAGAACCACCTTTCACTGCAATTACAGCTGCAAGTCTTTTTGAGCATATCTCTACCAGCTTGGCACATCTAGAGAGTGAAATTTTTTCCCATTCTTCTTTGCATAATAGCTCAAGCTCTGTCAGATTGGATGGAGAGTGTCTGTGGACAGCAATTTTTAAGTCTTGACACAGATTTTCAATTGGATTTAGGTCTGGACTTTGACTGGGCCATTCTAACACATGAATATGCTTTGATCCAAACCATTTCATTGTAGCTCTGGCTGTGTGTTTAAGGTCGTTGTCCTGCTGCAAGGTAAACCCCCGCCCCAGTATCAAGCCTTTTGCAGATTTTAACAGGTTTTCTTCTAAAATTGCCCTGTATTTGACTGCTTCCATCTTCCCTTCAACTCTGACCAGCTTCCCTGTCCCTGCTGAAGAAAAGCATTCCCACAACATGATGCTACCACCACCATATTTCACAGTGGGGATGGTGTGTTCAGGGTGATGTGCAGTGTTAGTTTTCCAACATACATAGCGTTTTGCTTTTAGGCCAAAAAGTTAAATGTTGGTCTCATCTGACCAGAGCATCTTCATCCACATGTTTGCTGTGTCCCCCACATGGCTTCTCGCAAACTGCAAACGGGACTTCTTATGGCTTTCTTTCAACAATGGCTTTCTTCTTGCCACTCTTCCATAAAGGCCAGATTTGTGGAGTGCATGATTAATAGTTGTCCTGTGGGCAGATTCTCCCACCTGAGCTGTAAATCTCTGCAGCTCCTCCAGAGTTACCATGGGCCTCTTGACTGCTTCTCTGATTAATGCTCTCCTTGCCCAGCCTGTCAGTTTAAATGGACAGCCATGTCTTGGTAGGTTTACAGTTGTGCCATATGCTCTCCATTTTCGGATGATGTATTGAACAGTGCTCTGTGAGATGTTCAAAGCTTGGGATATTTTTGTATAACCTGACTCTGGTTTAAACTTCTCCACAACTTTATCCCTGACCTGTCTGGTGTGTTCGTGGCCCTTTGTTATACTGTTTGTCCACTAAGGTTCTCTAGCAAACCTCTGAGGGCTTCACAGAACAGCTGTATTTATACTGAGATGGGGTTGTAAACCCTTGCTGTTTTTTACCTTAATGCATTCTATGCATTAGGGCTCTTTCACATGAGCGGGGATCCATCTGTTTATCCCTGCTGAGCCGGTGGATGGCAGGTCAGTCTCTTGCACCCTGTGCAGAGACTGACCTGTCACGGCTCCATTCTCCTCTTCATTATGCTGTTTGTTCACTAAGGTTCTCTAACAAACCTCTGAGGGCTTCACAGAGCAGCCGTATTTATACTGAGATTAAATTACACACAGATGGACTCTATTTACTAATTAGGTGACTTCTGAAGACAATTGGTACCACTAGATTTTAGTCAGGGGTATCAGAGTAAAGAGGACTGAATACAAATGCACGCCACACTTTTCAGATATTTATTTGTTAAAAAAAATTGAAAACCATTTATCATTTTCCTTCCACTTCACAATTGTGTGCCACTTTGTGTTGATCTATCACATACAATCCCAATAAAATATATTTATGTTTTTGGTTGTAACATGACAAAATGTGGAAAATTTCAAGGGGTATGAATACTTTTTCAAGGCACTGTAGCCTGTTTGAGGTGAGCCATTTGTCATAACCACCCCCTCCCTCCCTCACAGGAGGGATAAAATAAAGTAAAATATTTTAAAAGATATGAGGACATTTGCAATCAGTACATCATTTTGGATTATATTTTTTTTTTACACAAAGGTAATTGTTTTGTAATTGAATGTATCTATTTTTTTTTCTAGTTAGTGTTATTTTGGTTAACCTATATTTACATATCACTGTAATTAACTATACTCTATTGTATTGCATTTTTCCTAATATTTCAGGATTTGCATGTTCTTTTTTTCTGTAAATGTTTTATGAAATAGTAACATTTATCAGGCCAGTGGACAAGTTGCATTGTAGTGATGTGACATTATGGAGTAAGAAGCTGTAGTGTAAAGTGGGAAAACAGAGAAGGAGACAAAGAGAAGAAGTAACAAAGGAAAGGAAAACAGATAAAACCATTCTATGTCCAGTGCTGTTATCACCAACTCAGGGCTGCTCAACTGCTGACATCACCATTAATCACAAATGTCCCTCTTTGTCTTGTTGAAGATTTTGGGGCTCTACAAGAGCTATCTTTAGAAGCTCTGAATACGTTACATAGTGTACACGTTCTGGCAATTTTAGTCCAGCTGAGTTTGCACTTTATAATGCATGAAAAAGTTTCCAAACTGAAGACTCACAGAGCAAGCACATACTGAAGCCAACAGGAATATACTGCATGTTTTAATATGTTAAATACGTGCACTTACGTAGACATATACTTCATGGAAAATTGTGCTATTTTTGAGCACCGGTATGTAGGGAGAATTTATGAATCAAGCTGCAGTCTTAGTAAATCAGTCATCTACCTGTCACATAATCTGTGTCACTGTTCTGTGTTAACGTTGACAGATCTATACAGTGCTTTTTCAGCATTCATTTGAATTATTACTGCAGTGCATTCTTTTGATACAACTTGTATACTTTTTACAATCTTAGTTTTTAATAAAACGATTCATAGATTATCTATTAGAGGGAGCTCTCAGTGCAGTTATTAAAGTGATTGTAAACCTAAAGCCCCGGAAGATTTTCCCCCTTCACCAGAGCACTTTTTGCGATTCGGCACTGCGTCGCTTTAACTGACAATTGCGCGGTCGTGCGAAGTTGTACCCAAACTAAATTGACGTCCTTTTATCCCACAAATGGAGCTTGGTGGTATTTGATCACCTCTGCGGTTTTTATTTTTTGCGCTATAAACAAAAAAAGAGCGACAATTTTGAAAAAAAACAAAACAATATTTCTTACTTTTTGCTATAATACATATCCAAAAAAAATATATAAAAAAACAAATGTATTCGTCCGTTTTGGCCAATATATATTCTTCTACATATTTGTGGTAAAAAAAAATCATGATCAGCGTTTATTGATTGGTTTGCGCAAAAGTTGCTGCATTTACAAACCATGAGAATTAATTTATGGCGTTTTTACTATTTTTTTTTTTTACTAGTAATGGCAGCGTTCTGCGATTTTTATCGGGACTGCGATATTGCGGCGGACATGTCGGACATTTTTGACAATTGTTTGGCACCATTGACATTTATACAGTGATCAGATCTGAAAAAAAACAATGATAACTGTATAAATGTCACTGGCAGGGAAAGGGTTAACCTGCAGGGGGCAATCAAGGGGTTAACTAGGTTCCCTAGGCGTGTTCTAACTGTGTGGGGGCTGGGCTGCCAGGGGTATAACAGAACTAACTGATTCCTTGTGTACCAGGTGAACGCGGGTCGCCAGTGGATATCGAGTCCACCCAACCTGCAGCCACACTCATGGAGCATGTGGCGGGCATGAGAGCGTGTCGGCGGCTGCGCCCGCTAGCTGTGCATGCGCAAATTGCCGTTTATAAACGTCACCACACTGCAGCAGTAAGTGTACTCAAGCCGGTTGGGAAACGGTTAAAGTAAGATAATATTGTTTATACTAATGTAATGTTATTTACTCCTACCTGTGTTGAATAATACCTGGTTGATCCTGCCTGTACCTCTCTTTCTGACAGTAAACTGACCACGATAATCATGGCTACCAATCCATGACAGTGTGTTCAGTTTACGTCTTTTGTCATGCTTCTGCCTGTACAGGCACGCTGTGCAAGAGCGCAGCATGTCTGTAAATTCAGTGGTCTGTGGAAAGTTGTGCCTCCCCTGCTCATCTGTCCTGCCTCCAGCCAGGTCCTTCCCTCCCATCTGTTCTGCCTCCAGCTGTTCCTCTCCACCCATCCTTCCTGCCTCCAGCTGTACCTCTCCACCCATCCTTCCTGCCTCCAGCTGTTCCTCTCCACCCATCCTTCCTGCCTACAGATGTTCCTCCCGCCCATCTGTCCTGCCTACAGCTGCTCCTCCCTGCCCATCCCTCCTGCCTCCAGCTGCTCCATCCCTCCTCTGGTAATAGAAAGGTGGCAACTTAATTTCTGACAATGACGTAGTGCCCCCACTCTACAGGTCTGTGAATCGCTCGTGAAGCTATAGTAATCACGTGACCTGCACTTTAGAAGGGGAAATCGCCCAGTCTCACTGCGATCGCGGGCCCGTGGGGGCGTGCAGCGTGGCGATCACAGTTGCACCGGTTTCTTAGGACACAGTGCAACCCGATCTCGGTAAAGAGCTGATGGCGCAGTTCTTTACCCATGTGATTGGCTGTGTCAAATCACAGCCAGCCACATGTAAACACGGAAGTGCCATTTATCAACTCTCCTTAATTCACACTGACAGAGTGTGAGGTGAGGAGAGCCTATCAGCGGCTCTGATTATCAGTGCAGTCCCAGCAGTGCCCATCAGTGACACCAATCAGTGTCCATCAGTGATGCCAGTCAGTGCTGCCTTTCAGTGCCCATCAATGCCCGCTCATCAGTGCCCATCATTGCCACCCATCAGTGCTTATCAGTGCCACCTATCCGTGTTGTCTATCATTGCCCATAAGTGCAGCCTATCAGTGCCAATTAGTGCCACTTATCAATGCCCATCAGTTCTGCCTATCAGTGTTCATCAGTGCCGCATATCAGTGCCACCTATCAGTGCCCATCAGTGTGGCATATTAGTGCCTCTTCATCAGTGCCACCTAATCAGTGCACTTCAGTGCTGCCTCATTAGTGCCCATAATTTCTGCCACATCAGTGCCCATCAGTGCAGCCTATCAGTGCCCATCAGTGCCGCCTCATCAGCGCACATCAGTGAAGGAAAAAAAATTACTTATTTACAAAATTAACTGACAGGAACTTTTTTTCCAAAATTTTCTGAAGCAAAAAATAAAATTCAAAATTCTAATTTTTTTTAAGCAAACATTAAAAAAAAAACAGCAGTGATTAAATAACACCAAAAGAAAGCTCTATTTGTGTGAAAAAAAATGATAAAAATGTAATTTGGGTACAGAGTTGCATGACCAAGCAATTATCATTCAAAGTGTGAGAGTGCTGAAAGTTGAAAATTGGCCTGGGCAGGAAGGGGGTGAAATTGCCCTGTAAAGAAAACACAATGGATTTGTGGTAGCTTTACATCTATATATAGAAATATGATGACCTTATTTACCTTTGCAACCAATTTAAAAAGTAACTCCGCTTTTGTTAAGAAAAAAAAAACCCTCTGGGAGATATTTACATTACAAGGATTCTAACAAACGATGTTGCAGATTCCTACCTTTTGTTATTGTTAAGAAATCCCTGTGTGTTTGTCTGTGTCTATGTGGAAAGTGAAATTAATGGGAGTGGTTTCATAATTATCAGCTGTGCACCTGCAGGGCACTGAGGAGGAAAGCTGCTGGGCCTGCATCCCTTTAGACATAATTTCCTATTGGGAGTATCTCACCAAAAGTTACATTTTTGTTGCAGGGGATCCCTGAAATCTGACTTGTATCTTAGAGCAAGCTTCTGGGAAAATCAGAGAGCCAATCACACAAGCAGGACATTATGTTTCTGGGGGCGTTCTGTACACATTCTGTGTAAATAACATCTCCAGGTAGCCATATTGCATTGCATTTTAAAGAAAATTATAGAGCTGCAAATTGAAAAGGAAATGTAATTTTTAATATCATTCAATTACAATATGATTCGTATCACAATTGTATACACTATATTATTTTTTCTTTATTTGCTATTTTTTTCCCCATGAAAGTGGAGTTACCCTTTAAGTATCTCTCTTTTGACAATGGCTGAGATATTGGTCACCTAGCAAGTTTTAACTGCTTCCCGACCGCGCGCCGTCTTTTCACGGCGGCAGTCGGGGAGCTGGGCGCGAATCGGCGTAAATAAACGGCGATTCGCATTTTGGCCACCAGGGGGCGCACGCGCGCACCCGCCGCACTCCCGAGGAGTGTGCCCGCGGCTCGGGCGGACCCGATGTCCGCCGGCGAGCCGCGATGAGCGGCTACAGGGAAAAGAAGGGGAACCGCCGATGTAAACACGGCGGTTCCCCGCCCTGTCAGTGGGGCATGAGAGATCTACTGATCCCTGTCACTGGGATCAGTTAGATCTCTCATGCCCATGTTAGCCCAACCCCCCCACAGTAAGAACACACCCAGGGAACATAGTTAACCCCTAGATCGCCCCCTGCAGGTTAACCCCTTCACTGCCAATGACATTTATACAGTAATCAGTGGACATTTAAATTTCTGATCGCTGAATAAATGTCATTGGTCCCAAAAAAGTGTCAAAAATGTCCGACATGTCCGCTGCAATATCGCATTAC
>BLSH010087033.1:680234-721478 GCA_018402905.1 Glandirana rugosa
GTGTCAGTGGGTTGTGTCAGTGGGGGGTGTCACTGGTCAGTGAGGGGTGGCAGTGGGGAGTGTCAGTGGGGGGGTGTCACTGGTCAGTGGGGGGTGTCACTGGTCAGTGGGGGGTGTCAGCGGGGGTGTCACTGGTCAGTGGGGGGTGGGGGTATCAGTGGGGGGTGTCACTGGTCAGTGAGGAGTGGCAGTGGGGGGTGTCACTGGTCAGTAGAGGGTGTCAGTGGGGGGGTGGGGGTGTCAGTGGGGGTGGGGTGTGTCACCGTCGGTCTCACCTCTCTTGAAGATTCTTCTCACTCAGTCCCCACAGTCGCCACGAGGCTCAGCTGAGCTGAGAGCTCACACCTCACAGGCAGGCTCTGGCTGGCTGCAGTGCGCGCGCTGCTCTCCACGGAAAGAGACTCCACCCACCGGCATTCGAGAGGCACAGAGCAGACTCCTGTAGTAGAAGCTAGCTTGACTGCACACATCTGCCGCTGGCCCGCCGCGGAGTGGACTACAACTCCCATAAACAACAGCGGCGGCCGTCACGTGTGTCAGTCGGGCGAACTTGGAGCCGCAGTGGCCGCAGTGACCGCAGCCCAGAGTAGGACCCAGCGCCCCCCGGCCCCTGCTGGCAATCCGGGGACAGATCCGGGGACGCCATGAATCCGGGGATGGCGTGCCCAAAATGGGGACTGGTCACCTTACCCTATTGGTCTCTTCTGCCATAAATGCATCTTTCTGCCTGTCAGGCGTCATGTTCACTGAGCCACGCATGTGCAGCTCAGCGAACATTTACGGCCCCGATCAGCCCCAGCTCCGTGCTGCATGATGTGACTCCCATGCGCATGTATAGGAGTGGCGTCATCGCGGCCTGGCTTATCAATAGGGATGAGCCGAACACCCCCCGTTCGGTTCGCACCAGAACATGCGAACAGACAAAAATTTTGGGCGAACATTCAAACACCATTAACCACTTCCTGACCGCCGCATTCAGAATGACGGCCGGGAAGCGGTTCAGTTATCCTGACTGGGTGTTATATGACGTCCTCAGGATAACATGCCAGCGCGCACCCGGGGGGGGGCACGCATCACGGCGATTGCTGGTGTGGGGGGTCAGTCCCTGCATTTCCAATCACGGCTGGTCACAGTGTAACACAGGAAAGCTGTTTATCGGCTGCTCTCTTGATAGGGGGGTTTGTGCTGATGGTTTATCAGCACAGCCCCCCCTAGAATCGCCACACTAGACCACCAGGGAGCCTGCCCAGGGACCACCAGGGATGTGCCCACCCAGGACCAGCAGGGAGCCAACCAGGGACCACCAGGGAACCGATCAGGACCACCAGGGAGACCACCCTAGACCACCAGGTAAGTGGCATAGTGCCCAATATGTATGACACTCAGTGCCACCTTCAGATGCCACCCTAGACCACCAGGCCCCTATCAGTGCCCACCAGTGCCATCTACCAGTGCCACCTATCAGTGCCCATCAGTGCCACCTATCAGTGCACAGTGCCGCATATGAGTGCCAATCAGTACTGCCTCATCAGTGCCCGTCAGTGTAATCTCATCAGTGCCCATCAGTGATGGAGAAAATGTACTTATTTACAAAGTTTTGTGACAGAAACCGAGAATTTTTTTTATTTGTTTCAAATTTTTTAAGTCTTTTTTTTTATTTGTAACGCAAAAAATAAAAAACGCAGAGGGGCTAAAATACCACAAAAAATAAAGCTCTATTTGTGGGAACAAAATGATAAAAAATGTAATTGGGTACAGCGTCGCACGACCGCGCAATTGTCATTAAAAGCGCAACAGCACTGAAAGCTGAAAATTGGTCTGGTAGGAAAGTGTTCTAAGTGCATAGTATTGAAGTGGTTAAAGTCCATGGGACCCGAACATGAAAAATCAAAAGTGATCATTTTAAAGGCTTATATGCAATGTTATTGCCCTAAAAAGTGTATGGGGACTCGGGTCCTGCCTTAGGGGACATATATCAATGAAAAAAAAAAGTTTTTAAATCAATCGTTTTTTCAGGAGCAGTGATTTTAATAATGCTTAAAGTGAAACAAAAAAAGAAAAATTCCTTTAAATATTGTGCCTGGGGGGTGTCCTTAGTCTGTGTGTAAAAGGGCGCATCTCTGTGAGATGTAGAACATAGCCAGAACAAAATGACATTTCCATAGGAAAAATTGTCATGTAAAATCGTGGCTGTAATGTATTGCCGGTTCCCGGCAATATACAAAAATATAGATGAAAAAAGTGCAAATTTAAAAAATTTGACGTGGTGTTCCCCATAAAATCCAAACCAGACCCTTATCTGAGCATGCAGCCCTGGCCGGTTAGGATGGGGAGGACAGGTGAGCGTCCCCCTCCTGAACCGTACCAGGCTACATGCCCTCAACATGGGGAGTACGGATTCTTTGGAGGAGGGGGAGCTCTGCCCCCCACCTCAAAGAACATTGTCCCCATGTTGAGCCTCTTCCCCACAAGCCTGGCCGGTGCTTGTGGGGGTCTGCGGTCGGGGGGGCTTATGGGAATCTGGAAGCCCCCTTTAATAAGGGGGCCCCAGATCCCGCCCCCATGTGAATAGCCCATTCACCAAAAAAGGAGTGTAGTGTCCTTTATTGTGTAAAATAGCTCTTTCCTTCTTTCTTCCTCCATCTTCTCCTGGCCTGGTCCTTCTTCTGGTCTTCTGCTTCTTCTTTAAGTCTTCTTGCTTCCTCCCTTCATCTTCAATCTTCATCTTCTTCTTTTACTGCCGCCGCTCTCCCCGCTGCTGCAACCCGGCCCTTGCCCATCTCCCAGAATGGGCGGTCTTCACAATGACAGTTCTTCTATAAGGAGGGGCAGAGCCACCCGGTGATGTTATTGGATGACCCGCCCCCTCTGACAGCGCATGATGTCAGAAGGGGACGGGTTCACTCAGTGACGTCACTGGGTGGCCCCGTCCCTTCTTATAAAAGAACTGTCATTGTGAAGATCACCCATTCTGGGAGACACGCAGGGCCGGACTGCAGCAGCGGGGAGAGCGGCGGCGGTGAAAGAAGAAGGAAGGAAGAAGATGAAGTTTGAAGGCGAAGAGAGGAAGCAAGAAGACTAGAAGAAGCAGAAGACCAGAAGCAGGACCGGGCCAGGAGAAGATGGAGGAAGAAAGAAGAAAGAAGAAAAGAGCTATTTTACACAATAAAAGGACTTGTCAAAAATTGCCTCTTGTTTTTTTAACACTACACTCCTTTTTTGGTGAATGGGTACGATGTACCCCATACCTATTCACATAGGGGGGGGTCGGGATCTGGGGGCCTTTATTAAAGGGGGCTTCACGATTCTGATAAGCCCCCTGCCCGCAAACCCCTACAACCACCGGCCATGGTTGTGGGGATGAGGCCCTTCTCCCCATCAACATGGGAACAAGGTGCTTTAGGGGCAACCTCATGTAGCCCGGTATGGTTCAGAGGGGGGGGGGGGCGCTCGCTCGTCCCCACACCCTCCTGCCATGCCAGGGCTGCGTGCTCAGATAAGGGTCTGGTTTGGATTTTGGGGGGACCCCACGTCATTTGTTTTTTAATTTTGGCGCAGGGTTCCCCTTAAATTCCATATCAGACATGAAGGGCCTGGTTTTAATTTTGGGGGGAACCCCACGTCATTTTTTTTTAAAATTTTGGCGCGGGCCCTTCTGTTGTTAATTAGTGTAAATATTGTGATAAAATCCCCCCAGTCAAACAGGTGGCAATAAATTGGGCCTTGGGTGCTGGTGGTGCCAGAACACTGTAACCCCTTGCAGTTACTCTTGTTAGACGGAGGAACTGGGCCGGATGTTGTAAATTAGTTTACAAATTGTGACGAAAGCCCCCAGTCAAACAGGTGGCAAAAAATTGGGCCTTGGGTGTTGGCGGTGCCAGAACACTTTAACCCCTTGCAGTTACTCTTGTTGGACGGAGGAACTGGGCCTGATGTTATAAATTAGTTTACAAATTGTGATGAAAGCCCCCAGTCAAACAGGTGGCAAAAAATTGGGCCTTGGGTGTTGGCGGTGCCAGAACACTGTAACCCCTTGCAGTTACTCTTGTTGGACAGAGGAACTGGGGCTTCTGTTGTAAATTAGTTTACAAATTGTGCCAAAAGCCCCCAGTCAAACAGGTGGCAAAAAATTGGGCCTTGGGTATTGGCAGTGCCAGAACACTGTAACCCCCTGCAATTACTCTTGTTGGACGGAGGAACTGGACCTACTGTTGTAAATTAGTTTACAAATTGTGACAAAAGCCCCCAGTCAAACAGGTGGCCAAAAATTGGTCCTAGGGTGTTGGCGGTGCCAGAACATTGTAACCCCTTGCAGTTACTCTTGTTGGATGGAGGAACTGGGCCTGATGTTTTAAATTAGTTTAAAAATTGTTATGGCATGCCCCTGTAAACTAGGTGCAGAAAAATTGGGCCTTTTGTGTTGCTGGTGCCCTAAATACAAAATGTTGTTCTAGATTATGGACAGGAGGAATAGGAGCAGTGGCAGTCTTCAGTGGTCCATCCTCAAGAACCAGTAACTAAGTGGATGCTCAGTTGGAAAGGTCTCCAAGTCTGCTCTTGCCCCTTGTCACGTACCTGGTGGATGAGTCTGACTTATGCAGTGGGTAACCTCCCTTACGACCCTGACTCGGGAACCCCTGGTAGAGTAGACAGGTGGCTCGGGAGTGCAGGATGGCACGAGGGTCGGACTGGGTCACTGGTGTTGATAGGAAGTCCGTAGGTGCACTCGTGCACAAGAAGCGTGGTCGTACAGGCCGGGTCGTGAAGCTGGCTGGCGGTGCAGTACAGAAGGAGCAGGCAGATGGATGGTCGGGTTCAGGCAGGGTCGTCAACAGGCGGGCAGCAGAAGTACAGGAGGGCTAGGCAGGAGGGTGGTCGTAGGCAGTCCAGGGGTCGGTGCAGGCGGGAATCAGCAAGGTCAGGCAGGCCGGGTCGTAGGAACAGGTAATCAAAGTACAGGCAGATCAGGAACACACACCACACGCTGTAGATCAGACAGCAGAGTCTGTGTGCTGCTGAGGTGTTTAAATAAGGCAGCTGGGCTCCAATCAATGAAATCACCCTGCACAACTGTTAACCCTTAGTGACCCCTGCGCTGGTTAGCAGATCCAAGACATGCCTGCATAGGTGCAGAAAGTCAGCTTTAGCCACAGATTCTCTTCCTAACACCCCTATATATTCCTGCACCATATAATGCAGACGCTGACGATGGTTGCTTGAACCTATCAGGCCTGGGTGCTGAGAACTGAAATTTTTTTTAAAGGCATTGCTCAGCCGGACACCTTCTCCACCACTCTGCCTCTGAATGAGCGAAGCTTCCTAAACACATTGTCCAGGACCAGCAGCAGGACATGGTAACCTCCCAGGGTCTGGAAAGGCGTTGCACAAATTTTTCTTCAAGGTGTCCTGAAGATGTTTCATCCTCTGCACACTCTGCGCAGGCAGGATGAGTTCTGCAACTTTACCCTTGTAACATGGATCAAGAAGGGTTGCCAGCCAGTAATGATACCTCTCCTTGATACCACGAATCCTAGGGTCTTTTCGCAGGCTTTTCAGAATCAGAGAGCCCATGCAGCATAAGTTTGAGGAGGCATGAGTGTCCTCTGGGTCACTGAGGATGACATTATCAGGAACTACCTCCTCCCAGCCACGTACAATTCCTTGAGTTTCTGGGGCCTGAAAACCATGATCCCTTGAAGACTGCTGCATATTATACTCCATATCCATGCTGACACAATCCTCCTCCTCCTCCTCCCGGGTGTTTGGCGGCTCTGCAGGAATGCTCTCTGCATAAAGATGGCCTTGAGAGGAAAGGACGTCCTCCTCTTCCTCTCTCTGTTCTGCCTCAAGTGCCCTGTCCATGATTTCACAAAGTGTGTGCTCCAGAAGGAATATTAGTGGGACAGTGTCACTGATGCATACTTCTGTCGCTGCTCACCATCCTTGTGGCCTCCTCAAATGGTGACAGGACAGTGCATGCATCCTTGATCATTAGTCACTGACGTGGCGAAAAAAAGCCAGCTCCCCTGAGCCTGTCCTGGTGCCATGCTCACAGAGGCACATATTGATGGCCCTCTGCTGTGCGTGCAGCCGTTTCAGCATTGCCAATGTTGAGTTCCACCTGGTAGGCATGTCACAAATGAGGCGGTTGTTGGGCAGGTTGAATTCCTGCTGGCATTGTATGAACGCCAGAAATGACCACAGACTTTTCTGGCCTGCCTCAGGATATCTGGTAAGCCTGGGTACCTGGTCAAGAAATGCTGCACCACCAAATTCAAGACGTGTACCAAGCATGGAACATGTGTCAATTGTCCCAGTTGGAGGGCAGAGAGAAGGTTGGTGCCATTGTTGCATACAACCATTCCTGGCTCAAGCTTCCGTGGCATCAACCACCTCTGAGCCTGCCCCCGCAGAGCTGAAAGACTCTCTTCCCCAGTGTGGCTACTGTCCCCAAGACAGATTAACTCAAGCACTGCATGGCATCTTTTAGTCTGACTGCTTGCATAGCCCCTTGAACGCTTAGGGAGCACTGCAGGTTCAGAGGACAATTCTGCAGAAGAGGCCACAGAGGTAGAAGAGTATCACCCTGTATTGCTGACAGCGGAAGTGACTGTCACTTCCGCTGTCAGCAATACAGGGTGATACTTTCTGGCGTCCCCTGTTTTAGTTCCAGTTTCAGTTTTATATACTTGTTACTGTCTGTATCGCTCTTGAGGAATAAACGTTTCGTACTTCATGATCGGGCTACCCTTTCTTTTTCTATCCCTGTGCATTGGAGACCAGGAAATTCTTTCTACCCCAGCACCAGCCGTCCCAGGATGCAGGAGGATTTGGGCACACACCCACTACCACAAGGCCCTGTCAGATTCCTGTGATGGGAATCCACTTCATCTGGTAAGTGGGGTGTGTAATCAGGGTGCCTGGTGAAGGAGCACTACGGAGCGGCACAGCATTTACCCACAGGTCCACCTCTTGGTTCCCCGCCGCATCACGTGCAATGATGTCATACGCATGCGCAATGGCGTCCAATGTCATTGTGATTCCGGTGCACACACTGATGCCATACACAAGCCGGTGGAGAGGGTGGGGACGGTTTTCCTGATGTTGCAAAAAGACGGCCCCACTAGCTGCAGTGCCAGCTGAGGGGCCCACGTGCATCGCGGGGGGAGGTGCTAAATCCAGACCCATGGATCGCCAAAGGCCGCAGCCCAGAGCCTCCCAGTGGCCCACAAGCAGCAGAGCAGGCGCACATTGGCCAAAAGAGGAGCAAAGTAACTCCAGATAAGGCCAATACAGGAGGCATTTGTATCTCAAATATCAATGCACATCGATGTCAAACACAATCTTCCCAATGGGGGAGAAAAGATGGGACACCCCATGGTGAGACATATCAAGCAGTCACCAATGAAAAGCACTAATGAATAACGTAAAAGGGTGACAAAAAAGGACCACTTACATCCAGATAAACGTCTGACCATTGAGTGACAGATGCACGTCCATGTACACAAGAGCATGGCTAATCAAGGAAACTGGGGAGCAAAGATTGGCACACAGGTAATTGAATAACAATACAACCCCCTGCACAAAGCTAATTGGATATACATGAAGAAACGGAAAAAGGGGGAGGGAAAGGGGAAGAGGGAACAAGCAGAGATAAGGATACATTGAGAATGAAAATCAATCCAAACGTTCACGATCAAAATGCCCTGATGAAAAACCTGGGAGGAATGGTTTAAAATTCATTACCCCATTCAACGCAGGAGGTTCTGTAGCATTGAGGTTGGAAATCCACCTAAGTTCCCTTTGCAAAAGTAGTTTGTCAAAATCCCCACCCCGTGGGTTGGTATGCACCCGATCTAGGGTCAAAAATGTGACCTTGGGCATAAGGCCGCGGTGTACCAGTCTAACGTGCCATCCAAGGGGGGTATCTGGGTCCCCCTTCCTCATGTTGAGGATGTGGTGGCTCATACGTCGGCGGAACTGCTAAATGGTCTTGCCGACGTAGAAGCAGCCACATCCACACTGTAACAAGTAGACCACCCCTGTAGTCGGACAATTGACAAAATGTCTAGGTTTGAATACTCGATGATTCGGCAATGTAATGTGTTTGCTTGTATCCAAATATGTACATTGTGTCCCACATATGAAAGTGCCCCGGTATGAGCAGGGGTCACCTCCAATGTGGGCCGCATGCTCACTGTGCACCAACATATCCCCAATGGAGGTTGCCCTACGGTATGTAATGAGGGGATTGGGGGGTACAAAGGGGCCCACTACTGGATCCAGAGTGAGTAGATGCCAGTGTCACTTAAGGATATGTCTGATGCAATTATGTTGGTTATTAAATCGAGTAATAATCCTGTTTGCCGGGAATGTCTCTTTATCGTTCTCAGATTTATATAGGAATTGGTGTCTTGGTGATTGTGTCACTTTGTTAAAGGCCTTTCTTTTTCAGGGATTTTTTACTGTATCCTTTAAGTAGAAGGCGGGACCGTAAGGCGTGTGCCTCCTTTAAAAGGGTATCAGTGTTAGTACAGTTACGTTTGATTTTGAGATATTGGCTGTATGGGATAGAGTTAATGAGGGGTTTGAGGTGGGCACTGGAGGCATGGAGGATGTTGTTCCCTGCTGTAGGTCTATGGTACAGTGCGCAGGAGATAATTCCTGTAGGATCTTTTAGAATCTGGACATCAAGAAAAGTAATTAAGGATGTGTGGTATGTCATGGTAAAGGATAGGTTGAACGAATTATTGTTCAAGGCTACAAGGAAATGATGAAGGTCCTCCAAGGGTCCATCCCAGAACAGCAAAACTTCATCTATGTATCTGTACCATGCTGTCACATGGTCCATGAAATGTGCCATGTCTTCAGCCGAAGAGATGGATCGTTCCCACTCCCCCAGGTACAGATTGGCACAAGAGGTTCCCATCGCTACGCCCTGCACCTGGAGGAAGTGAGAACCGTCAAAGGAAAACACGTTATGGTGTAAGATAAACTCCAATAACGAGAGAATAAATTCAATAGGGTAGCTCCGTTTCACCCATCTGAGAAAGAACCCTGCTGATGACCGCCAGTCCCAGGTGATGAGGTATGGATCTATAAAGGGCCTCCACATCCACGGCGACCAAGATTGTGTCGCCGGAGACCTGGAGGCCCTCCAAGACCCTCAAGAGGTGAACCGTGTCTTGTATATAGGATGGAAGGCCAGTGACAAAGTGCCTAAGGTGTTCATCAATGAGTTTGCTGGTGTTTTCTGTAATGGAACCCATGCGTGATACGATCGGGCGGCCTGGGGGAGAACTGGGATTTTTGTGAATCTTAGGTGGTGAATAGAAGGTTGCTATTTTAGGGTGTGTTGTTCTGATGAAAGCCCAGGTGGATTTAGAAATGATTTGGTTGTGATATGCCTGATCAACCAATTCATAAAATTGTTTGTTGTATCGAGAGATGGCCGAGGGGTCAATTTTCCAGTACCATTGGGGCGATTGGCGGCTGCAGTTTGTCGCCTGCCTGGCTACATGCTTCATTGTTTGGACGCACGTTCTGGGGGCCATACACCATTGTTTGGTTACTGGTTATCTATTAAGTCCATCTTTTCCTGTACTTCCATGCTCACTTGGTCAGCCACTAATATATCCAGGTAAGTATTGCCACCCCCTTGGGACAAACGCACGTCCATATGAACAGTTATCTGTATACACACCACTGTATGAGTAAGCACCAGCCAACGGTGCGAAAAGCGTAAGCTGGGGCTTGTGGTTCACCCCTATTTTGTATCTGCACCTGTACCTTGCTACAAATAAACAACACATTGGATTCAGAGTGCGGCTGTCCAGCCTTTTCTTCATGTTCAATGAGTTTGCTGGTGTTTTCTGTAATGGAACCCATGCGTGATACGATCGGGCGGCCTGGGGGAGAACTGGGATTTTTGTGAATCTTAGGTGGTGAATAGAAGGTTGCTATTTTAGGGTGTGTTGTTCTGATGAAAGCCCAGGTGGATTTAGAAATGATTTGGTTGTGATATGCCTGATCAACCAATTCATAAAATTGTTTGTTATATCGAGAGATGGCCGAGGGGTCAATATTCCAGTACCATTGGGGCGATTGGCGGCTGCCATTTGTCGCCTGCCTGGCTACATGCTTCATTGTTTGGACGCACGTTCTGGGGGCCATACACCATTGTTTGGTTACTGGTTATCTATTAAGTCCATCTTTTCCTATACTTCCATACTCACTTGGTCAGCCACTAATATATCCAGGTAAGTATTGCCACCCCCTTGGGAAAAACGCACGTCCATATGAACAGTTATCTGTATACACACCACTGTATGAGTAAGCACCAGCCCACGGTGCGAAAAGCGTAAGCTGGGACTTGTGGTTCACCCCTATTTTGTATCTGCACCTGTACCTTGCTACAAATAAACAACACATTGGATTCAGAGTGCGGCTGTCCAGCCTTTTATTCATGTTCAATGAGTTTGCTGGTGTTTTCTGTAATGGAACCCATACGTGATACGATCGGGCGGCCTGGGGGAGAACTGGGATTTTTGTGAATCTTAGGTGGTGAATAGAAGGTTGCTATTTTAGGGTGTGTTGTTCTGATGAAAGCCCAGGTGGATTTAGAAATGACTTGGTTGTGATATGCCTGATCAACCAACTCATAAAATTGTTTGTTGTATCGAGAGATGGCCGAGGGGTCAATTTTCCAGGACCATTGGGGCGATTGGCGGCTGCAGTTTGTCGCCTGCCTAGATACATGCTTCATTGTTTGGACGCACGTTCTGGGGGCCATACACCATTGTTTGGTTACTGGCTATCTATTAAGTCCATCTTTTCCTGTACTTCCATGCTCACTTGGTCAGCCACTAATATATACAGGTAAGTATTGCCACCCCCTTGGGACAAACGCACGTCCATATGAACAGTTATCTGTATACACACCACTGTTGAATTGTTGTTATACTACTGTTATATTTGTATAAACATACTGTATATATGCAATGTATTCATGTTTGTTATTACCTTGCAGAATGACTCCATGCAGTGTTGCTTTCCCTGAGGAAGAAGTGTAACTAATTTCCAAACTTCGAAACATGTTGGAATCTCAGCAAACCAGTAGTCATCTGGCCTCACCCTAGGCCTGTTTGGCCTTCTGGTTTAACACTGGTTACCTATATCTTAGTGGCTTCCACTGCCTTTTTCCCCTTTCCCCCCCTTTTCATATGTCACCTACCATGTGATGTTTTAACCTTGATCCAATAAATATTGTCTTTTTTTTTTTTTTTTTTTTTTTTTTTTTTTTCAATAATTTTTATTAATTTTAACAAGAGAGTTGTACAAAAGAGTGGTATAGCAATGACATTACCTGTAATACATTGAGGTATAACATGAATATAAACTGAAGTGAGACTGAAAACAACAAAGATGACTCGGGTTGACTAGATCAGAGAATGACACAGAATATCAACCACGTGTTAAGGGCATTAACCCTTGCTCCCGACACCCCATCTGGGATCAAGCTGTGTCTGCGGGCAAAGGGTAATACTCCCTATCTAAAATTTCCTTGTCTTTTCAACATAATAGATTGTGTACAGCAGTCTTTTATGTAGGTTCGAAATGGAAATAACAGATAAAAAAAAACGACCTGCATTAGTAGTTTTGAATGTATGGTTCAACTTACAGATTTCACTTTTGTATAGTTACAGTAACTAGAGGTTACAACAATTCAGAGAACACTCATAAGGGGTTATAGGATTTAGCATATGGATAGGGTTCGTAGAGAGAAGGGGGAGCGAAAGAAAAAGGCCAAGATAGGCGTGGGGGTAATGGAGGGGAAGGAGAAGGAGACGGTGGGGTGGCAAGGCTGAGAGGCGGGAAGGCTAGATAAACAACAGGCCGAAAGGCCGGGAACCAAGGCGGTGAAGTCAGAGCAGTGAGGCAGTATATCAGAGTCTAGCTCCAATATGTACCTAGGGGGAGGTTAAAGCAGGTGAGCGGGGAAGCAACAATTCTGGATCAAGGTCCGGTGGTAAAAAGTGTTTGACCCAAGGGCGCCACAATTTGGTGAACTTGGAGATTGTGTCCTGCTCAATGGCATCCAATTTGGCGTGAACTAGTGCACTATTAACTCTACCTTTCACTTCGGCCACTAGCAGAGACGGGGACTTCCAGGCCTTAGCGATTGTCTGTTTGGCAGCTGTTGTGAGCTGCATAAGTAGGCTAAATTTACGTCTGGAGAGGTCGGGAGGTTTCAAGTTCAGTAATGCAGTCATGGCATCCGCATTTAAAGGGGTTTCTAGGGCCACCGAGGCTATATTGAAAATTTCTTTCCAGAATGACTGGGCTACTGGGCAGCTCTACCAGGTATGGAAGTGGGTACCTGGATCTGGACAGCCTCTAAAGCATACCAGTGTGTAGGACGGGGCATATTTCGCTACTCTGGCTGGGACCAAGTACCACCTGGCTAAGACCTTGTAGTTCGCTTCTTTAGCGAACATATTAGTGGAAAAGAAGGCAGTGTTTGACCAGATTGCTGACCAGTCAGAAGAGTCGATCGTTTTCCCTATGTCCGTTTCCCACCTGTCCGTGTAGGTAGGTTTAGAGGATTCGTCACTGGAGATCAGAAGGCGATATAGTGAGGAAATTATCCCTCTTGCATGTGGATCCTTCAAACAGTATGATTCGAATTGGGAGAGCTGGTCTAGAGGGGAGTCGCTATTGGTGAGGGGTGAGAAAAATGTTTTAACTTGCAGATAGCGGAATAGTTCCGCTTGTGGGAGACCCGAGGTTTCGCACAGTGTGGGGAAAGGGCGGAAAGAGGAAGATGAGACCAGAGAGTGCAGTCTAATCAGATTAGCTGAGGCCCAGTTTCGGAACGATCCTGGGGAATCCCAGGCAGGGGGGAAGGCTGGATTATGTAGAAACGACAACAGGGGGTTATGTGGGGAGGCGAGTCCCCCACGGTCCCTAAGTTTGTCCCATATTGCAAGGGAGAGTTTCGTCACAGGATTAGTGATTGTTAGGCGTTCCCTAGGTCTGGGCCATAAGACATTGGCCAGTGACATAGGGTCTAGGTCTACTGCTTCGATAGAAACCCATAGTGGAATTTCCCTGGTAGCATGATATTTCGGGAGAAGTGCTAGTTGGGCCGCCTGATAGTAGGTCTTGAGGTCAGGTAGACCTAAGCCACCACATAGTCTATAGCGAATTAAGGTGGATTTAGGGATCCTAGGTCTGGTTTTCCCCCAGACGTAACTCATGATTTTCGCTTGTATTAAACGTAGGTAGTAAGCGGGAAGGGGGATGGGTAGAGTGCGGAAGAGGTATAAAAATTTGGGTAGGATAGTCATCTTGACGGCGTTGACACGGCCTAGCCAAGATAACGGGAGGGGTGACCATTGGGAGAACAATTGCGTCATTCTCTTTAAAAGGGGCAGAAAGTTAGCTGCAAATAGGTTTGAATAGGAGGCTGTGAGATTGATACTGAGGTAACGTAGGGAATGTGGGGACCATTCAAATGGTAGGGTAGACCTGACTCGGTCACGTTCAGATTCAGGGAGGGAAATATCTAATATCTTGGATTTGTGTGGGTTGATCACTTGCCCAGATACTTGACCAAAGTGTTCTAATAACTTCAAAAGATTTGGAGCTGAGGTATGCGGGTTCGTCATAAACAGGAGCACATTGTCCGCAAAAAGGCAGACTTTATGGGGTATTCCCCCGAGCTCTATCCCCTTGATATTTGTGTTGGATCTAATTAGGTGTGCTAAAGGTTCAATGCACAGGGCGAATAGTAAGGGGGAGAGGGGGCAACCTTGCCTCGTTCCCCTTTGAATGTCAAAGGTGGACGATTTGTAACCTGCATATCTGACATATGCCCTGGGATTCTGGTATAGGGAGAGGGTCCAGGTGCAGAAGTGTTCGCCGAACCCCCATCGTTTCAGGATATATGATAGGTATGGCCAGGAGACCGAGTCAAAAGCTTTTTTGATGTCCAGGGAGAGGAAACAGGCGGGTATCTTCCTCCCCCTGGCAGTTAGGGCAAGTAAGATGGCTCTCCTGATATTATCGCCAGCTTGGCGGGCAGGAATGAAGCCTGTTTGGTCTCTGTGAATAAGGGTGCCTATAATTGAGTTGAGGCGTGGGGCTAGTATCTTGGCTAGTAATTTGATGTCCAAATTTAGTAATGAGATAAGGCGATAGTTGTTCCATGATGTGAGGTCAGTGTCTGGTTTGGGGATCATAGTGACTATGGCGGTAAGGGATTCTGAACGGAAGGAGTTTCCCTTCAATAGGGAGTTGAATGCTTTTGTCAATAGGGGACTTAGAATATGACCAAAGTGCTTATAGTAGCTAGCCGAAAACCCATCGGGGCCAGGCCGTTTGTGCTTTTTAGAAGATTTAATAGCTTGAGCCACCTCCTCCTCTAAGATGGGACTCTCCAACCGTTCTTTCTGTAGCTGTGTGAGAGTGGGCAGAGGGAGGTTCTACAGTAGCTCGTCTGCCGCGTTTTCGGTGAAAGGTTGGGCGGGCGAATAGAGTTTGGCCAATTTTGAGCGAAATATTTCCAAGATTTTGGGCGGGTTGCTCGTGAAACTGTCTCGTGAGACTCTTAGTCTAATAGCTGTGTGTGGGCTATTGATGGAACGTAAGGCACGGGCCATGAGAGTGTCTTGTTTGTTCGCTTTTGAATAAATCTTATGCTGCCTGGCCCGTATCAATTTGTCCGCTGAGTCGGAGATAAAGAGGTCAAGGTCGAGTCTGGCTTGTTCTAATTTTTGGTATGCTTCTGGGGATGAATTGGCTTGGAAACTATCATGACATTTACGAAAATTGTCTTCCAGCTCCTTAAAGAGAAGTCGACGTTCCCTTTTTAGTATAGACATTTGTTGGATCAACTTCCCCCTAATGACCGGTTTGTGAGCCTCCCATAATGTAAGTGGAGAGACATCGTCGGTGGAATTAAGTAAGAGGTAGTCTTTCAGCGCATTTTCAATATCCTGCCTATAGGAGGGGTTGGTCAACGTTTTCTCTTGTAGACACCAGGAGGTATCATGAGATTTAGGGATAGGGGACGAAATCGTGGTCAAGACAGCCGCATGGTCGGACCATGTAAAAGGAACAATGGTCGAGGAGATTACTTCAGGGGCCATAGAGACTGCTAGGAAGATGTGATCAATCCTAGAGAAACTTTTGTGTGGGTTCGAGTAGAACGTGTAACGTCTAGACGTCGGGTGTGTTTCTCTCCATGTGTCTATCAGAGAGTGTCTAAGGAGGAGCTGCTGGAAATCAGGTTTTGAAGTATGTCGAGTGGGGGATGGGGGAGATTTGTCTAGGAATGGGAATATAGCCTGGTTGGAGTCGCCACATATGATCACTGTACCTTGCTTGTGCGTTTGAACCAATTGTAGGAGATGTGATAAGAACGCTGTCGGGCGTTTATTGGGTGCATAATATGAAACGATCGTCACGTCTGAGTCAGCAATCTGGCCCTTTATGATCAAGAAACGACCCGCTGGGTCCTTAACCTGGGCAGAAAGGGTGAAAGGGGTTGTGCGGTGAAACGCTATCAGGACTCCCCGTTTCTTGACTGAGGCCGAGGCAGTGTAAAATTGGGGATATGAGGAATTAAGAAATTTAGGTGTGGATTTGTCTAAAAAATGGGTCTCTTGCAGGCAGGCAGTATGTTAGCGGCTGCTAGAGACTTCAGGGCCTTAGTTCGTTTGTGCGGGGAATTAAACCCCTGCACATTTAAAGTACAAAAAGTTATGGGGGCCATGTGTTGTGATGAGGTGAAGAAGAGTGAGTACTCACCACCAAAGCAGCCGCCTCCGCCCCCGCCGCCACCATCTCCGATTGGGGGGTAGGGTCAGAAGAGGTAGGGGAGGAAAAGAAGCAGAAGGGAGGAAAAAGAGAGATGTTAGTAATATAAAATACTAATATCAACCATATTGCAAAAACCAGAATTTGTTTGTAGGCGAGGCCCAAACCAAAGGTCAGGGAGCGCCCACAAAAAGGATTTGACGTCATTGCCAACCTCAAGGGTCTGTCTCGTCCCCGAAACAGCTCGAGGGTGGCGTGTTAGTGGGGTGCAACAAAAACCAATCCGAAGACACGTGTATGTCCCGCTAAGTGGACACTCAACAAGTAAACAGTGAATAGGATACACTGAGATAGTACATAAGGCTTCCATAGTAGGCCAAGTAGTAAGTTCTTAACAGTGAGCTTAATAAAACAGAAATAACTGACTGGCAAGTGGTATAACGTGAGCATTTAGCCTCAAAACTGTCAGTTCTTTGAAGAGATTAAAAAAAAAATTTTTAGAACGTAAGAAAGTAAAAAAGGGAAAACAAAAACACAACAGTAACTGCAGCAGCTGGGCTGTATAAAACAGTTGTAGGGAAGTGTCCCCCCCTCTCCACGGTGACCGCTGGTGGCAGATCAAACAAAGGGGGGAATATCTTCCAACCGTAGGAACTTATATTCCAACCAAAACAGAGGTTTCATAATGGATATAAAAATGGGGACAGTTCAATCCATAGAGTCCTCCTGGCTGGTGGTAGCAGCAGGGGGGTTGTCAAATCGGCCTCTTTTGTATTGATTTTGAAGGGCAGAGTTGCGGGCAGGCGGATCCTTCTGAGGGGAACCAGAAGCAGTGCGGCGTCTCTGTTTATCTTTAGGGGGACTATCAGTCAGGAGGCCTAGATCTTGCAGGGCGTCTCACAACTCAGAGGCATTCCGACAGGTATACTTTGTCTCTAGATGTGTGAAACGCACCGAGAAAGGAAACCCCCAGTGGTATGGGATCTGATGTTGCTGGAGAGCTGCGAGTAATGGTTTAAGAGCTTTCCTTTTAGCGACTGTGGATGGTGATAAATCAGAGTAGAGCTGATATGTATGTCCCTTAAAGGAGAGAGGGGAGTTCCCCCGGGCAGCTGCGAGCAATTGCTCCTTGGTTCTAAAAAAGTGGAATTTGACTATTATGTCTCGCGGGGGAGCATTCTCCTTGTGGGGGGCCAGGGCTCGGTGGGCCCTGCCATTTCCAATCTCTCCACTGGGATCCCTGGAGCCAGTTCTTGGAAGAGGGCTAACATGGTGGCGTGGACGTCCACGATCGTTTCAGGGATACCCCTTATACTGAGTTTTGACCTTCGGGCGCTATTCTCATAGTCCTCAAGGCGAGCTAGCAGCACCTGATTTTCCTCTCTGAGATTCTCTAATGTAGCTGCAGTGTTCTGGGCCTGGCATTCCATGTCATCAACACGGTCTTCCAATTCAGCCGTCCTCCTCCCTAGCTCCCTGATTTCTTTTGTCAATTTATCAGTAATAAGGTCAGAGGTGCGCTTCAGGGCTTTCTGAAGCATAGACTCAAATTTGGAGAATATATCTGAATGGGCAGCCTGTTGGTTGTTAGCAATGTCCCCGTCTGAGTCAGACTCACCCACGGTGTCCAGCTGTGATGGCTGAGAGCGATGTGTCTGCTTAGGCGAGCGGTGCGGCTGGGAGGAGGAGGCCGCCGGCGCCATCTTGGTGAGCGGCCTAGTAAGAGCGTCCCAAATGTTTTTTGTCTTCATTTTCGCCTTGGAGCCTGTTAAGACCATCCTCGGGTGCCAGGAGTGTCGGCGCCGTCAAGAGATGGACACTGGCGGGTGTACGGGAGCCTGTAGCCTGATGTGTCCGGCGGTTGTGTCTTCGGCGGTACGGAGCTTCACTCAGGCATGTCTGTCCGGGAGAACCTCGCGCCATAAATATTGTCTTTTATCTATGTTATTGTTTAGTACCTTTTTGGGACATTAGTGCTGCATAAAATCCCATAGGGCCTTATATTGTTTTTTCCTGTTCACTTAGAGGTGTACTCACTTTTGTTACCAGCGGTTTAGAGTGTGTTGAGTTATTTTGAGGGGGCAGCAAATTTACACTGTTATACAAGCTGTACATTCACTACTTTACATTGTAGAAAAGTATCATTTCTTCAGTGTTGTCACATTAAAAGATATAATAAAATATTTACAAAAATGTGAGGGGTGTACTCACTTTTGTGATATACTGTATATATGCTTATCCCCTTGAGTGATGCAATAGCCGCCTACCCCACCAGGAGGCGGCAGTGAGGAAGCTGTATTAAGACCAGAGGACTTCTTTTGCATATTTCTGTGCCAATGCTGAGGTACATGCTCCTTGTTATTGAGCTGTATGCTTAGGACTTTTGACAACTGTTACTGATATACATGTGTTGTTAATTATTTTAGTGTGCTGTATTGACGCAAATTTCCTGAAGAAACAGGTTAAAGTTCCCCGCAAAATGCAATCTGCATCAGAAGAGTCAAGCAAGTCACCCACCCCACTAGAGTGGGGCTGGTGAGACCACACTACAGAAGAGCGTTACAGAGTTCTGTTTGTTTTTATCATGTATCATATGTGTTGTTAGATTTTTCATGTTTTTACAACGTACAATAAACTTTTGATATTTTTATACAGCAAATTGGGTACCGCTATAATCTCTTATAATTAGTGGTTGGGGTATTTTGTGCAATTAATGATTGTGGGATGAGGTACCAGACTATTGTCCCTAAATTGAGGGCTCTCAATTCAGAACCCCCTCCCACTATTTGTTACTACAAGTATGTATGACCTTTTTATTGCTATTATATAAAAATATTAGACTCTAATATCACTTTAACCATTTGCTGACCGCCCGCCTCGTCTGACGGTGGCAAAGTGGTTCGATATTGTGAAACGCCGTCACCTGACGGCAGCCGCGAGATTGCGGATTGTGAGCCACCGGAGGGGCACTCGCGCACTCACTGTGTTCTGGGGGAGCCAGGGAGTGGTTAGGGCGGACTCGATGTCCACCAGCTGCCCGCGATCGCTCCCCCGCAGTGACAGAACCGGGGCCCGTGTATGTAAACACACGGATCTCCGTTCTGACAGAGGGAAGAAATGCGATTGCAGGCTCTCCGTGTATGGGAGCCGCGATCGCTCCCCTCCCCCAGCCAGCCCAGCTCTCCTACAGTTAGAACACACACAGGGAACACAGTTAACCCCTTAGAGCGCCCCCTGCAGGTTAACCCCTTCTCTGCCAGTGACATTTATACAGTAATCAGTGCATTTTCATAGCACTGATCGCTGTATAAATGCCAATGGTCCCAAAAAAGTGTCAAAATGGTCCAACATGTTCGTCGCAATATCATAGTCTCGATAAAAATTGCAGATCACTGCCATTACTAGTAAAAGAAAAAAAAACCCTTAAATGAATTATTTTGCGCAAACCAATTAATATACGCCGATTGCGATTTATTTTACCAAAAATATGAGGAAGAATATAAATTGGCCAAAATCGATGAAAACATTGTTATATATATATATATATATATATATATATATATATTTTTTTTTATTATAGCAAAAAGTAATATTGTGGTTTTTTTTTGCAAAATTGTCAAACACCACCAAAAGAATGCTCTATTTGTGGGAAAAAAAGGACACAAATTTCATTTGGGTACAACGTCGCACGACCACGCAATTGTCAGTTAAAACGACGCAGTGCCGAATCGCAAAAAGTTCTCTGGTCCTAAAGTGGGAAATCCTTCCGGGGCTGAAGTGGTTAAGTTGTTTGTGCAATATGAATAGACTTGAAAAGTGGTAGAGAAAATTACACAGTGGTAAATGACTCAGCAAAAGTTGTAGAGAACAGCTTTCAGTGTGCCACCTGCAAAATATGTTCACCTGGCTAAAATGAAATGATTTTTTTAACTGTCATTTTTTACAGTACAAGTCTTTCCAGGGTCTCCAGGGGACAGAAAACGACTTTGCAGACCACATACAACTTAGGTTCTGTGTACATAGCTCTCATTAGCAAGCTTGTATTCTTTTGAAGCAGATCAGATTGAGTCAGAAACTAAGAAGCTAAGACAGCTATGTACAAATTCAAATGGGTGGGGGGCTTATCGCCAAACTGAAAGCCCCCTTTTAACAATAAGTGGGTCCCCAGATACTAGCCTGAGGAGAAGCTGTCACCTTTAGCAGCAATAATAATAATACAGCTGCTAAATGTATCACTTTGCACTGCTACTGACTAGGCCAAACACAGTTTTGCAGTTTACTGAACCTCCAAACAAGCAAAATGTTAGCTTACCCCTATTCCTTACTTTCCACAAGTGATCTAAACAAGAGAAAACAAACTACAATAATGAAGCAGTTATTGTTCCAGCTATGGTGCTGTTCACCTTTGCAAAATAATCTGCTTTACTGTTCTTTAAATATTTAGAATTGGTAGTGCGCTGTAGGGGAACCCTGAAAAGTCAATAGTGTGACACAACACATAGGGTGTGGCCTGACATACCCGAGTACCGGTAGTGACGTGAGAGGCGGAATAACAGCAATGTTTTTATCTGATATGTGATTTTATATTATTTTGATGTAAGCACAGCAAACTGTTTATGGGCTTTGTTGTGCATCATCTTTAGAAGAGGCTTCCTTCTGGGAAGCCATGCAGACCAATTTGATGCAGTGTGCGGCATATGGTCTAAGCACTGACAGGCTGACCCCCCACCCCTTAAACCTCTGCAGCAATGCTGGCGAAACTCATATGTCTATTTCCCAAAGACAACATCTGGATATGATGCTGAGCATGTGCACTCAACATTGCGAGGCCTGTTCTGAGTGGAACCTCTACTGTTAAACCACTGTATGGTCTTGGCCACCATGCTGCAGATCAGTTTCAGGGTCTTGGCAATCTTTTGATAGCCCTGGCCATGTTTATGTAGAGCAACAATTCTTTTTTTCAGATCCTCAAAGAGTTCTTTGCCATGAGGTGCCATGTTGAACTTCCAGTGACCAGTATGAGAGAGTGAGAGCAATAAATCCAAATTTAACACACCTGCTCCCCATTCATACCTGAGACCTAGTAACACTAACGAATCGCATGACACCGGGGAGGTAAAATGGCTAATTGGGCCCACTTTGGACATTTTCACTTAGGGGTGTATGCACTTTTGTTACCAGCGGTTTAGACATTAATATTAGGGGTATACTCACTTTTGTGAGATACAGTATATCCAAGTAGCTTTGAGGTGAGAGCATAGAGAGCACAGAGGTGTTGGTGAAGACATAAGATCCATGTGACACTTCTTCAGAAGAGTGGAATATATCTGCACTGAAGCACTAAGACACTTTGCACAGGTGATTAGATCAGTTTCACTGCCTTAGTAATTACCAGAGCTGATTCATCTGAGGGAAATCCTGAAAACATGACCTGTTGGTGGGCCTTGAGGACTGGGTTGGGGAACACTGCTTTATGGAATGAACTTTATTATTTGATGATCATTTATTACAGAGACAAGTTTATGAATGTTTATATATTCACTGTTGTACACAAGAAATTATATATCAACTATTGGATTTAAATATTTATTTTATATATATGGCCTACTCAGATACAGCGCAGTACCAATTTTAAACATTTATATTTTATGTGTAGCTGTGAACACAGTGGATATTGCAGCAGTTTGACTTGAATCATAGTGCTGGATTCTTACCATTATTCTTATTTGGACATTTTTATAATGAATTATTGTTGTGGATAGACTCTATTATTTAATTAATTGCACTTTATACACGGTGACATTGGTGGCGCAGGGGATCACTAACATTATTCTTTACTGTTCTTTAGTACCTATGAAACAGCCCAAATGGCTACTTTTGGAGCAAATCGTTCTCCTATTCTGAAACCTTGATATTTATGATGTTATTGTCAAAGCAATTCCATGTTGACAGTATTAGAGGGATACATTTTACCCAAACTATATGAGGTGTATATTGTCAGAGGGAGGTGAGATAAATACAACTGATCCAGGGCTATTGTCTTGATTGAGGAGTGCTGTGTTTCTTGAATAGGTGCCAATCTACCAAACTGGGGCTCAATGCAGCAACAAGAGTTGTTCACCAGGGACCAACATAAAGAAGTCTGAATATCGCCTCAGATCCCAGCGCTCAATATTAACAAACAGAGTATGGAATCTTCAGGTAAGAGTGTAGTCTACAAACATGCAGAGATCAGGGCAGGTGGCGTACAGGCAGTATACAGCGGGTAAAATAAGTATTGAACATGTCACCATTTTTCTAGGTAAATATATTTCTTAAAGTGCTGTTGGCATGAAATATTTACCACATGTCTGTAACAACCCATGCAATCCATATATACAAAGAAACCAATAAATTAACCACTTGCCGACCACCTGCCGCAGCGTGGCGGCGGCAAAGTGGTTCGTTATCGCAAACTGCCGTCACAAGCGGCGGCCACAGTAACTAGCATTGTGAGCGCGTGCGCGCTGCCGGAGGCGCTCTCACGCGCTCACTGTGTTCCGGGAGGAGCAGGGAGCGGGTAGTGCAGACTCGATCGCCGCCGACTACCCGCGATGGCCCTCCCGCAGTGAGAGAACAGAGGTCCGTGTATGTAAACACGGATCTCCGTTCTGACAGAGGGGGAAGATCACTCCCCTCCCCCAGCCAGCCCAGCCCACATACAGTTAGAACACACTGAGGGAACACAGTTAACCCTTAGAGCGCCCCCTCCAGGTTAACCCCTTCACTGCCAATGACATTTACACAGTAATCAGTGCATTTTTATAGCACTGATCTCTGTATAAATGCCAATGGTCCCAAAAAAGTGTCAAAATGGTCCGACATGTCCGCTGCAATATCGCAGTACCGCTAAAAATCGCAGATCGCTGCCATTATTAGTAAATAATAAAGAAAAAATAAAAACCCCAGAAATGAATTCTCATCATCCGTAAACGTGGCAACTTTTGCGCAAACCAATCAATAAACGCCGATTGCGATTTTTCTAAGCAAAAATACGAGGAAGAATATAAATCAGCCAAAACCGATGAAAAAAATGTTTTTTTTATATTTTTTTTTGGATTTGTATTTTAGCAAAAAGTAAGAAAAACGTTTTTTTTTTTTTTTTTCAAAATTGTTGCTCTTTTTTTATTTATAGCGGCGATCAGAAATGATGCAGAGGGGATCAAATACCACCAAAACAAAGCTCTATTTGTGGGAAAAAAAGGACGCAAATTTAGTTTGGGTACAACGTCGCAAAATTGTCAGTTAAAGTGACGCAGTACCGAATTGCAAAAAGTGCTCTGGTCCTAAAGTGTTAAATCCTTCTGGTGCTGAAGTGGTTAAGTTTTGTGTAGTAAAATGGAATGACACAGGGAAAAAGTATTGAACACATGAAGAAATGGAGGTGCAAAAAGGCATAGAAAGCCAAGACACCAGCTGAAACCTATCAGTAATTAGAAAGCAATCCTGGCCCTTGTCAGTGCAAAATAATAACAGCTGGTTCGGTCTCAACTGAAGGCCTACAAAAAAGGTGTCTTGTTACCAAGGTGTCACACAAGAAACATCTTCTGGTGGGTAAAAGCAAAGAGCTCTCTCAAGACCTTTGCAAACTTATTGTTGCAAAACATACTGATAGCATTGGTTACAGAAAGATTTCTAAACTTCTGAACGTTCCAGTGAGCACTGTTGGGGCCATAATCCGGAAGCAGAAAAAACATAATTTCACCATACGCCGGCCACGACCAGGTGCTCCTTGCAAGATTTCTGACAAAAGTGAAAAGAATTATCAGAAGAGTTGTCCAAGGGCCAAGGACCACTTGTGGAGAGCTTCAGAAAGACCTGTAATTAGCAGGTACAATTGTTTAAAAGAAAACAATAAGTAATGCACTCAACCGCCATGGCCTGTATGTACGCTCCCGCTGCAAGAATCTATTGCTGAATAAAAAGCTAATTTAAAGTTTTCTGCACAACATTTAGACAAGCCTGTGAAATACTGGGAAAATATGGTCTGGTCAGATGAGACCAAAATTGAACTATTTGGATGCCATAATGCACATCATGTTTGGAGGTCAAATGGCAGTACACATCATCCAAAAACCATACCAACAGTGAAGTTTGGAGGTGGGAACATCATGGTGTGGGGCTGTTTTTCATCATACGGTACTTTCAAACTTCATATTGTTGAAGAAAGGGTGAGTGGAAAAATGTAGCAAGGCATTCTTTATAAAAGCATCTGTTGCCATCTACCAGGATGATGAAAATGAAACAAGGGTGGACATATCAGCAAGACAATGATCCCAAACAAAAAGCCAAGGAAACGCCCAATTGGTTTCAAAGAAAGAAAATAAAGCTGCTAGAATGGCCCCACCAATCAGCTGACTTGAATCCAATAGAAAATCTATTGAAAGAACGAAAGAGTTCATAAAAGAGGCCAAAGGAACCTTCAAGATTTGAAGACTATGTGGAAGAATGGGAGAAAATCACACCTGAGCAATGCACGCAACAATTTTCTTCATATAGGAGGCGTATTGAAGCTGTCATTACCAACAAAGGATTTTGTACAAAGTCGTAAATAAATTTGAGTTAACGTGTTCAATACTTTTTCCCTATGTCATTCCATTTTATTACACATAACTTAATTTCTGTACTTATTTGTTTTGGTTTTACCCGCTGTATATATTACTGTCATATGATACACAAAGGGTCAAAGCAGAGAGTAGAATTGCAAGCAACAAGAACTAAAAAAACAAGATGTGGTCATAACCAGAGTTGTCATTAGGATTGCTGCTCAAATTCAGTAGCCAAAAGGGCATTGCTAGGTGGGAAAAAGACTCGGGGGTTGCGCCAAAGCAAAACGGGCGTGGTTTAAAATAAACAGTGGGTGTGGTTTAAATGGGCGTGGCTTGAGCCTGAGATGAATGAGGGATGGAGTAAGGAAAAAGAAAGAGGGATGGAGGGATAGCAGGCCCAGATCCTACACACAATAACAATATGTGTATTCCAGAAAGTTTAACAATCAGCAGATAAAGATACTCCAAACACCTGGTGTTAGCGCTTCAATCATCCCAGCACCATGGTTGTTATGGTGTCAGGATGATTGAAGCACAATTTTTCTTATATTACATTGTAATATAAAATGAAATCATTCAACTCACCATAAAGCAAAATCAGTGGGAGCCCTGAGTGTGTCACTTGCTACGTCGCCTGCCACCAGATGTCATCAGGTGTCACCAATGCAGTGCCTCCTTCCATCAGGAGTCCCCAGCGAAGTGCCTCCTTATATCAGGTGTCGCCAGTGGAGTGCCTCCTTACATCAGGTGTCCCCAGCAGAGTGCCTCCTTACATCAGGTGTCCCCAGCAGAGTGCCTCCTTACATTAGGTGTCCCCAGCAGAATGCCTCTTTACATCAGGTGTCCCCAACAGAGTGCCTCCTTACATCAGGTGTCCCCAGCAGAGTCCCTCCTTATATCAGGTGTCCCAAGCAGAGTGCCTCCTTACATCAGGGTGTCCCCAGCAGAGTGCCTCCTTACATCAGGTGTCCCCAGAAGAGTGCCTCCTTACATCAGGGTGTCCCCAGCAGTCAGAGTGCCTCCTTACATCAGGGTGTCCCCGGCAGTCAGAGTGCCTCCTTACATCCGGTGTTCCCAGCAGTCAGAGTGCCTCCTTACATCAGGGTGTCCCCAGCAGTCAGAGCGCCTCCTTTCATCAGGTGTCCCCAGCAGTCAGAGCGCCTCCTTGCATCAGGTGTCCCCAGCGGTTAGAGTGCCTCCTTACATCAGGGTGTCCCCAGCGGTCAGAGTACCTACTTACATCAGGGTGTCCCCAGAGGTCAGAGTGCCTCCTTATATCAGCTGTCCCCAGCGGAGTCTCCATCACCATTACAAAAGACCAGCTCTCGTGAAGCAAGGTCACTCGCTGAGGGGAAGAAACAAGAGCTGCCAATAGAAATGGAACTGCCGCCAACCCCCGCCCCCATTCCCACAACAGGTCATAGAAGCATTTTAAAACCTGTAAATCTGCGCTGTGGAAATGTGAAACAAAACAAATAAGTGTACACACTACAAATGCTGTGAAGCAATATGTGCAAAAAAGAAAAAAGAAAGAATGGGGGCAGCCGCACTCAGGAAGAACCTGCCAAGAATAATTGTTTACAATAATCAGCGCCAACCCAGATAGTGTATACCAAAAAAATCGTTGTGTCAAATCATATAACATAAAGTCCAAAACGTCCACATTTCAGTGATGAAACAATGACTGTATCCAAAACTGCATAAAAGTGATAATGTTCATAAAGTTCTCTTCAGTGCTCCATATAAAACTGTGCTCTTGGTGACAAGTGCCCAACGTGTCCCTCTCGTGCCCTCACTCACCAGAACAAATGGACCTACTGCTTTTCAGTCAGCAGATCATAGAGCACTGTTATGTGGCGGGAGGAGGTCGGTGGAGGGAGACTGTCTGCCAATGGTTCAATTTTAGAGGTTGAATGCACGCCATTTACAGCACGATCGTTCGTTCTACACGATCGTTCGTTCTACACGCTGGTTTTCTGCTTTTATCTTGTAAGTAGCATTTTATGCTCAATAAATTTTACTATACTACAGTCTGCACTATGGAATCTCCTTTTATTTTTTGAGCTCCCTGGATCCATTTGCTGTTATAAGTCAGGCCTTCTCTGCAGTCCATGTTTGATCAAGATCTCTACCCTCACCAGACCCTAGCCTTTATGATCTGCTGACTGAAAAGCAGTAGGTCCATTTGTTCTGGTGAGTGAGGGCACGAGAGGGTCACATTGGGCACTTGTCACCAAGAGCACAGTTTTATATGGAGCACTGAAGAGCACTTTATGCACATTGTCACTTTTATGCAGTTTTGGATACAGTCATTGTTTCATCACTGAAATTTGGACGTTTTGGACTTTATGTTATATGATTTGACACAACAATTTTTTTGGTATACACTATCTGGGTTGGCGCTGATTATTGTAAACATCAGGTCATAGCAGCAGGCCACGGGGCAGGGGGTGGCGGCAGCTCCATTTCTATTAGCAGCGGGCTCCGCCTCTTGTTTCTTCCGCTCGGTGAGTGACCATGCTTCACTAGAGCTGGTTTTCTTTAAAATGACGGTGGAGACATCACCAGTGCCAACCCCCGGAATTCTAGCGACAGGCAGCTCTGGTTATTCTCCGGAAGCCTCAGGGCTAATAATTGCCTTCTCCATGCCCGAGACCCGGGGCTTTTTGGGTGCACCCCTAGGGCTGTAGCCCCGTCAGCCCCCCAAACCCGACACCTCTGCAAAACATCGGTTATGGAGAAGAGATCAAGGAGAACAACCAAGGAAAACTCATCATCTGACACTGAAAAGGTCACAAGCTATTTTTGTTGTACAGGTTTTGCTGACATGTAGTAAGAAAACCAGAGTGCATGGTGTCAATAAGTTGGATGCTATAGACAAGAAATTTGGATTCATATGGGGGAAGGAAAAGGGCCAATAAGTAGTTCAGAAAGTACAACATAAAAATTCTTCAATACAGGGAGAATGATTACGTAATTGAAGCCTGAGCATGACCAAAATCGGTAGACTATAATGAGAGAAAGTGGCTTTGTCTATAGTTACAAGGCTACAATAGCTGAGAATTGAGTTATGAATATTTCAAATACAGTGTTGTAT
Source organism: Glandirana rugosa (assembly GCA_018402905.1). NCBI lineage: Eukaryota > Metazoa > Chordata > Amphibia > Anura > Ranidae > Glandirana > Glandirana rugosa. The sequence continues at coordinate 707,742 of BLSH010087033.1, forward strand.
GTGTAGCACACCCCATGTAGGAGCTGCAGACGAAAAGGGACTACTGCACAGGCAGGCACACTGAATCTTCACAGGCACGCAGAGTCAAAAAACAGTCAGTAGCTTTGTTTTGTTGTTTATTAGGGGGTTAACAACTTGGATAAGGATGGGAGGCTATGGGATGCTCACTCGACTTCAGCAAACTTCAGGGACAACTCCCCATATACAGTTATATACAACCTCCTCTTCACTTTCCTTCTGCACACACTTGCCAGCTTCTGCTGATTCACTCTTGTAGGATCTGGCAGACCCCTTGTCAGATCAATAACGGCTCATTACAGGCAGGAATTTAGCAGTCCCTTATGTGTAGCACAGATGTAGTGAAACAGCATGTAACTTTTCCTCCTGCTTCCTCTGCAGCCACTGATCCCAGCACCACCTCTTCAGGCACTGCCAGCCCACCTGGCTGCATCTGCCTCTTTCACCAGCCCTCCTGACTGCCTTTCTACACCAGTCCACCCGACTAACTCTTCCATAGCCCTCCCGGCTGACTCTCAGGAGATATCCTAGGGAAAGGATAAAATACTTAAGCACACTGCTGTCTTCAAGGGAGACTGGCTACATGTGGCAGTCTCCCCCCTTTGTTAGTCCAGACAGTGTTGAATTACTCACTCTGTCCTCTCTTGCTCCCGTGCCTCCAGGAAGATCTCCTTCTCCTTGTGTTTTTGGTAGGATCCTTCCAGCACCTGAGCCCTGCCCCAAGGCAGGACACCCCTCCAGACTAGGGGGTACCCCTTAGGGCCACTGACCGCTTCCTCAACAATGCATCTCTATCTTCCACCCGACTGACTCTGCTGGCATGACCTATGTCTATTTATGAGGTATTCTCTGCCCCGTGCTAGCCCACCTCTAGGGATTGGCCAAGGCCCCATAAATATTCATAGCAGCTACTCCTAACCCCCACACTCTAGTTCTAGAAGTTTCTCCAACCTTCCAGGATGTGTAATGCTGCCCTGAACTCCCATGAATCATGACCCAATTAAGACTCACAGAGTTACAGTGTGAGACAGAGTATAGTTTGCCTGCTATTATTCTAGCACACACATTGTCACGGCACCTGAGGTCAGGTGACGGATGCGCACCGCAGGAGTGTGAATCGCACCACAGAAGTGCGCAGCATACGCTAAGGTTGCAAAGTGCACAAAAGGTTTTGGACCTATGACTGACTGCTGCTAAGTAGTACCGGCTGATAGGACACTGAAACTCGGGGAGCTAGTGAATCGGTTTCCCCAGGGTGTGGAATCTAAGAGCCAGTGGGTGTTCACCAGAGCCTCTAGTGGTGAGGATGGATTTGGCTGCAACTGGATCCAGGTCGTGGCCCCCCAGGGTCCAGTAGCTCATGCTCGGCTGGCCCCAGGTGGGAGAGGGGAAGCAGCAGCACAGGAACAGTGAGAATAGTCAGAAGAATAGTGAAGGGTCAGGGCCACCAGAAGACAGGAGAAACCGAAGACAAGCCGAAGGTCGAAGTATCAGACAGGAAGGAATAGTCAGACAAGTCAAGGATCAGAACCCGGATAAGACTCAGAGCAACCGAAGGAGACAATCACAGACACAAGCCAAACACGGACAAACGTTGATCAGCCATGCAGCCTTGTACTGCCAGGATTATATCCTGTTACCAATTAAGGCCTGGGGCGGAGGCCAGCTGAGGAGGGCCTACTAAAGTTCACAGGTGAGGGAGGCCCGGCCTTTAACTAGACACATGCAGCAAAGGTAGGCAACAGATAAGACATTAACCTTTGCTTAGGTTACATGACAGAATGTTTACTATGGTTTCATGAAATTACCCCCCCTCTTATGAGGCCTCCTTCTCCCCCGCTTGGGTCCAGGCCTGGAAGGAAACCTCAAATGAAACCTTTCCACAAGATGAGGTGCAAATATCTCAGATGCAGGAATCCACAACCTCTCCTCAGGACCAAACCCTCTCCAATGCACGAGGTACTGAAGGATGCCTTTACAGAGGCATGAATCCAGAATGTGGCTAGCCTTATACTTCTGATAATCCTCAGAGACCAGTACAGAGGTAGGGGGAGGGCAAGAGGAGCTCTTCAGGACTAACGGTTTCTTAGAAGTGGGCAAGGGCAAGGGCAAGCGAAGACCAGCAGAAGCTTGCATGGAGGAGTCAGACCGGGGTACAAACATGACAAGCCCTCTTGGAATCATGTCCCCAACAAAAAATCTTAGCTGTTAACTCAGTGGGGGTGAAGGTGTTGCCCGGAGGAGTTTTCGACTCCAAGATGGTAGAATGGGCAAGGACGCATGAGGTCGGACAGATAGGCTCAGGTTCACAGGTGGACTGCTCATCCAGAGGGCCAAATAACCTAGAGAGCGTATCAACCTGACTGTTGCTGGGCACATCCCAGAATTTGCTACACGCATTGGGAAGAACAGGAGATATAGAAAGGAAGTTTCACTTTTGGGGCAACCAAAGTCCAGTCCTCGTGTGGAGAATGGAGCCGTAACCAAGGAAGGCCCAGTACGATGGGGGCTGAGGCCTTAGGCAAAACAAAGAAGGACATCCACCCCTGGTGGAGTGTCCCTACCGACATCTTAAGGGGGAGGGTCTGGAAGCGGATAGGGCCCCCTCGGAGAACAGTGCCATCAATCGCTGAGACCGTCACTGGTGTGGCGAGGGGCGAAAGGGTAAGTCCCAACGAAGATACAGTTCTCCAGTCCATGAAATTGCCAGCAGCCCCAGAATCCAGATATGCCATGACCGGATGAGAGGAAGCGCCAACATGGAGGGACATCGAAACAAGAAGACGAGGAAGTGAAGGTGAAACTTCTGGATCCAATACTCCAATACTCCACATTCCAGATGTATTGGACCTGAGCGTTTTCCCTGGCGAAGTGAATAAGTATCACAAAATTACATTTGCCCCTTTGCCCCCACAATAGAGGCACAGGCCCAAAGTTCTGCGCCTAGCACGTTCCTCGAGAGATAGCCTGGTCTGACCCAGCTTCATGGGTTCCTCAGCTGGCAGGGGATGCTCCTCGATATGAAGAGAGGGGAGCTCAGACTGCCTAAGGGCTGGGAAGTGCTGGCGTTTTCTTTCTAGGGACCTCTCCTGAAAACGGATGTCGATCTGGTTACACAAGGAGATAACCCCATCCAGATCGGCGGGAATGGTCCTCCCTGCTAATTCATCCTTTACTTTGTCAGAAAGGCCATGTAACAAGGTTGCCACTAAGGCCTCATTATTCCAGCTCAGCTCAGCAGACAATGTACAAAAATAAAGTGCATATTGTCCTACAGAAGCGGACTCTTGACGGAGACGTAAAAGGGCGCTGGCCACTGAGGAGACACGTCCTGGTTTCTCGAAGATATTCCGAAAGAGTTTCAAGAAGCTAGACAAGCTAGAAACCACTGGATCATTATTATTACAGAAGGGGGAGACCCAGGCTAACACCTCGCCAGACAGGAGAGATATAATATAGGCTACCTTGGCCCGATTGGACAGGAAGTTTTGGGGCTGGAGCTCAAAATGAATGGTGCACTGGCTAAGGAACCTCCTGCAGGCCTGAAGTTGTTCAAAGTGGGAGGCCAAATCCTGGAGGAATTGCATCACCTGGGTCTGATTGGATTACTGGGTCTTGAGTCTGCCTTGCAGCAGATTATCTGTGGGTAGTGGCACATTAGCCGGTTCCATGGCTGATCAAACTGTCACGGCACCTGAGGTCAGGTGATGGATGCGCACCGCAGGAGTGTGAATCGCACCACAGAAGTGCTAAGTGCACGCTAAGGTTGTGACGTGCATTCAAGGTTGTGGACCTATGGCTGACTGCTGCTAAATAGTACCGGCTGAATCCAGAAGAGGGCTCCCTAGAGCATGGACACTGAAACTCAGGGAGCTAGTGCATCGGTTTCCCCAGGGTGCGGAACCTAAAAGCCAGTGAGTTCACCAGAGCCTCTAGTGGTGAGGATGGATTTGGCTGCAACTGGATCCAGGTCACGGCCCACAAGGTCCCCTAGCTCACGCTCGGCTGGCCCCAGGTGGGAGAGGGGAAGCAACAGCACAGGAACAGTGAGAATAGTCAAAAGAATAGGGAAGGGTCAGGACCACCAGATGACAGGAGAAACCAAAGACAAGCCGAAGGTCGAGGCATCAGGCAGAAAGGAATAGTCAGACAAGCCAAGGATCAGAACACGGATAAGACTCCGAGCAACCGAAGGATCACAGACACAAGCCAAACACGGACAAATGTTGATCAGCCATGCAGCCTTGTACTGCCAGGATTATATCCTGTTACCAATTAAGGCCTGGGGCGGAGGCCAGCTGAGGAGGACCTACTAAAGCTCACAGGTGAGGGAGGCCCGGCCTTTAACTAGACACATGCATCAAAGGTAGGCAACAGATAAGACTTGAACGTTTGCTTAGGTTACATGACAGAATGTTTACTATGGTTTCATGACACACATACTAAAGGTGCCACATATGCTTTGATAGGCCCTAGACTAATCCCAGGGATGAGTGCCCCCAGATTAGCTCTCTTTTTTGCTCTTGTGCATTTACAGCTCAGGTCAATCCTGAGTGAACTGGAAACTTCCAGATTCTGATTGGTCAAATTGGCATTATGCAGCTCACCTATTGTTGCTTTCACATGGATGTACCGCGCTGCATATACGAAGGGGAGGTCTGTCTTCACACGCAACCAATCATGTATTAACAAAAAGGGGAACATCTTGGACTGCTTGCAGCATACCACCAGAAGAAGATGGAGGATAAGAACTGGGGTATCCCAATATATAGCAGAGAAGGGGATTGTCACCCCTACACCTTGAAGGAATGTCATCCTGTAAGATTACAGAAGATAGAAGTTACCCAAAAATCTGTCATTCCATAGAAGTCAGTGTGTATATATTAATCAGCACAGCCAAACATCTGTAAAGTGATAATATAACATACATAAAACACTTCAGCCCCGGAAGGATTTCACACTTTAGGACCAGAGCACTTTTTGCGATTCAGCACTGCGTCGTTTTAACTGACAATTGCACGGTCGTGCAACGTTGTACCCAAACAAAATTTGTGTCCTTTTTTTCCCACAGACAGAGCTTTCTTTTGGTGGTATTTGATCACCTCTGCGTCATTTCTGATCACCACTATAAACAAAAGAAGAACGACAATTTTGCAAAAAAACCCACATTTCTTACTTTTTGCTAGAATACAAATAAAAAAAAAATATATAAAAAAACATTTTTTTTTCATCGGTTTTGGCTGATTTATATTCTTCCTCATATTTTTGGTAAAAAAAATTGCAATCAGCGTTTATTGATTGGTTTGCTTAAAAGTTGCCGCGTTTACGGATGATGAGAATTAATTTATGGGGTTTTTATTTATTTTATTTTTTTCTACTAGTAATGGTGGTGATCTGCAATTTTTAGCAGTACTACGATATTGCGACGGACATGTCAGACCGTTTTGACACTTTTTTGGGACCATTGGCATTTACACAGCGATCAGTGCTATAAAAATGCACTGATTACTGTGTAAATGTCATTGGCAGTGAAGGGGTTAACCTGGAGGGGGCGCTCTAAGGGTTAGCTGTGTTCCCAGTGTATGTTCTAACTGTATTGGTGCTGGGCTGGCAGGGGCAAGGGAGTGATCACGGCTTCCATATAAAGGAAGCCTGTGATCACAGCCCTTCCCCCTCTATGAGAACGGAGATCCGTGTTTACATACACGGACCTCCGTTCTTTCACTGCGGGGGGGCCATCGCGGGCAACCGGCGGCGATCGAGTCCGCCCTACCGGCTCCCTGGCCCCCCCCGGAACACAGTGAGCACGCGAGCGCACGCTCACAGTGTGGGATCTCGCAGCTGCCGTCATATGACGGCGGTTTGCGATATCCAACCACTTTTTCGCCGTCAGATGCCGGTCGGCGGTCGGTGAGTGGTTACTATCCAAGTATATCAACACAGATCTCCATATACAGTGTCTCACAAAAGTGAGTACACCCCTCACATTTTTGTAAATATTTTATTCTATCTTTTCATGTGACAACACTGAAGAAATGACACTTTGCTACAATGTAAAGTAGTGAGTGTACAGCTTGTATAACAGTGTAAATGTGCTGTCCCCTCAAAATAACTCAACACACAGCCATTAACCACTTACCAACCAGGCCCCTTTTTTACATTTGTTGGTTACAAGCTAAAAACAGTTTTTTTTGCTAGCAAATTACGTAGAACCCCCAAACATTTTTTATATATATATATATATATATATATATATATATTTTTTTTTTTTTCAAACACCCTAGAGAATAAAATGGCGATTGTTGCAATACTTTTTGTCACACGGTATTTGCGCAGAGGTTTTTCAAGCGCAATTTTTTTGGAAAAATTTCACTTTTTTGAGTTAAAAAATAAGACAACAGTAAAGTTAGCCCATTTTTTTTTAATTGAGAAAGAGGATGTTACGCTGAGTAAATAGATACCATACATGACACGGTTGAAAATTGCGCGCACTCGCGGAATGGCGACAAAATCCGGTACTTAAAAATTTACATAGGCGACGCTTTCAATTTTTTTATCAGTTACCAGGTTAGAGGTGCAGAGGAGGTCTTTTGCTAGAATTATTGCTCACACTCTGGTGATCGCGGCGATACCTCACATGCGTGGTTTGAACACCATTTTCAGGTGTGGGCGTGACTTACGTATGCGTTTTCTTTGCTGCTCGAGCTCGTGGGGACGGTGGCGCTTTAATTTTTTTTTTTTTAATTTTATTTATTTATTTTTAACACTGTTCCTTTGAAAAAAAAAATCCGATCACTTTTATTGCTATCACAAGGAATATAAACATCCCTTGTGATAGTAATAGATGGTGACAGGTACACTTTTTGGAGGGCTGGGTGGTCTAAAAGACCCCCCATCCCTCCTTTGCACTTCACAGTATTCAGATCGCCAAAAACGGTGATTATGAATACTGTCATTTTTAAAAAAATTATCACCGTTAGCAGCCGAGTAAACCGGAATTTGCCGAAGGAGACCCGATCGGAGCCGATCCCGGCTTCTATCAGGTCTCCTTCTAGCCGGCGGAGGCACCGGATCGTCATTCCAGTCTCCCAGTGAGACGGGAGGCCGGAGGAGAGTGGCCCCTGGGATAAGCGGCTCCCGAGCCGGATCGGTCATTATCCCCGGATAGCCGACCGTCCGCTCTAAAAAATGATCCCGGGATATAGCCTGCAGCTGCAGGCTATGTCCCGGTACAGCCGCTCAAAACCAGCCGCCGCCTATTTACGGCGCTGGGGCTGAACCAAGGAAGTAAACCGAGATTGGGTTTACTGCCTCTACATTCCCCTGTAAAGTAGAAGCATTATGTGTCACTTACCTGCAAACGAAGCCTGCAACATCCAGCGCTGTCCCCTGTGCTGGCGACATCCATCTTCTGCCCCACTTCCTTCCGGGATCGCGATCTCCGGCTCTGTGACTGGCTGGAGTCGCGTGACATCACTCCTGTGCATGCACGCAGGAGCCACCAGTCACATCACGATCACAGTGAAGAAACAGCACGAAGGCAGTTTCTTCACTGTGCATGTGCCGAAATGATGTCGGCACAGCTAGTAAACTGCATTTACTGCATTTCTCCTGAACCGTACAGGTTTAGGAGATATGCAGGGTACCTACAGGTAAGCCTTATTATATTCCTCAAGGGGAACTGCATGTTTTGACTCTCTAATAAAACAGGAGTCAAGGAGTCAAAGCTGGAGTTGAGCTGCTAGAGAGCACTGGTGGTGGATTGCACGAGCATCTGTTTTTGATTTTTTGTGATCGTTGCACACAGAGGTGGCAAGAATATTCAATCTAAGGATTTATTCATTTTTTTTCTAGTTTTGAATTTTTTTTATTCATGTTTCTGGGAAGAAGAAGTGAATTGTGTTGATATACTTGGATATTAAAAGACATTTTCTTTTTGGTACACTTATATTGTGTTTTATGTATTATATTATCACTTTACTGATGATAGCGCTGTGCTAAATGCATCCTATATTATTCCATATAAGTCCACCATAAAAAATGAACACTGTTTAAAGTAATAATAAACACTCAGTTTTGAAAAACATTTGGCAGCTGATTTATTCACTTACTAAGGATGCAGTTTCTTTCTCTTTTAATCCTTCTCTACATGCATGTTTAAACTGTTTAAGGTCCCATGACCACTGACGCTGCCCCAGGTTACCTATTTCAAGGTGGTTTCATTCTCTTGCAGCATCCCATGGAGCCACCCTTGCATGGAGGGACTAGAGTTACCCCCGCCTCTTCAATTCACAGAAGTTAGAAGGTACTAGGACTTCTGTGAATGCAATGTGATCTATGAATGGAGGATGGGTAGATGACTGAAAGGTCCTCCTCTTTTAACAATCAGAGGTGCTTTATTGAAAGTTTGGAAGACAGTACACTTCATCCAACATGCGGCTGAGACAATGCAATCATTACAGATACAGTAAGTAATTAGCATATATCACAATTCAACCAGGACCACGAATATATGGGTTGTCATGTATGTTCTGGTACCCTAGTGAGGCAATTAAGCATACATTCCCCCACATCTTGGCCGTCAATTAAAAGTTGCAAGATCACGATTTTAACAGCACAAGTGCTTCCCCATCTAATTCCCCGAGCCCTCCAACCACGGGGACCACACCTTGTCATACTTCCACGCACAGCCCCTATTAACATATGTTATTTTATACATGGGTAGCGCTGCTGCGACCATAGCCTCCCAGGAGGATACCGTCGGAGCAGTGGAAGAGGTCCAGGCCAGAAGAATGGCTTTTTTCGCATAAAACATGAGGTAAGAGACAAGCAACTTCGTATGATACAAGCACTGCTGATCATTATGTATCCCCAGAAGTGCAAGCTCCGGTGTCTTTGGGAAGGACACCTGTAACTTAGAGTTGATCTTCTCAAATATTTTGTCCCAGTACTCACTGATAACAGGGCAGTCCCACCACATGTGCATTACTGTACCTATCTGCACTCTGCAGCGGGGGCAACCAGGGTCTCTGTCAGGGAATATACGGTGTAATTTCTGTGGTGTATAATGTAGTCTGTGTATGATCTTCACCTGAATAAAGGTCCTCCTCTTTAATTCATAGATCATGTTTAATTAATTAAATGCATGGAGAAGCTGGGCAGAAAGAGCAGACATAGATGGGCGGCACAGTGGCCTAGTGGATAGCACTTCTGCCTGGCAGCAAAAGGGTCGCAGGTTCAAATCCCAGCCACGACACTACCTGCCTGGAGTTTGCATGTTCTCCCTGTGCCTGCGTGGGTTTCCTCCGGGTACTCCAGTTTCCTCCCATTCCAAAGACATGTTGGTAGGTTAATTAGATCCTGTCTAAAATTGCCCCTAGTATATGTATGCATGTGAATTAGGGACCTTAGATTGCAAGCTCCTTGATGTGAATGTATGATATATATGTAAAGCGCTGCGTAAATTGACAGCGCTATATAAGTACCTAAAATAATAATAATAATAGTTGGGTACTCTTGATGAGTGCAAGTGGCAGCTTCTGTGGGTATTGTAATCCCCAGTGCATTGGAAGATTGCAGCAGTGGGGGTTGGGGGGGTGAGGTTAATTTCAAGGAGACAGCAGAACAAGGGTGCTGACTTTTGTGTTTTATGTTTTTGACTACACTCAGGCTTTAAGGTTTTTGTTGCACTTTAAGTTCTGATGCATTGCTTGCTTATCATGTACAACTACAATATGGTCAAAAATATTTCTGTGGGTTTTTATGAAACATTTGGCAATAAACAACACTTTCTTTTTTTAATACAACTACTGGCTGTGTTTTATATTGACTTTGCTAAATCCTTATTCTGTTTACTGGCCTCCTTCTATCATACATACTTTTTTTCCAGAAATCCCCCTTAGCGATATAATAATGAGTCATCAGTCATTTCTATTCCAGCCTCAGCATTAAAGTCTCTCTGAGCAGAGAAATTCCTGTGTGCCCTGAAAAATGCTTTATACAGTCTCTCTAATTAGTGGTTGTGGATACCTGCTAGCTGCTACCACAGTGATTAAGGCTCTCTTTTATATTAAAGAAAAGCTCCTGAACTGCATTACATAAACAGCTAACACTTTTAGAGGTTTTGTTAACTATGTACACATAGCACAATAGCTTTCTAAGTATATGTACATGCTAACATATTGTTAAAATAAGTCACTTTGTATTTATGAGGAAATGTTCACAAAGAGAAAGCATCAAACCTGTGGCAATCCTCTCAGGATATGGTCCACACCATTAGTGAATTAATATTTTTGTTTATTTCGTTATTATGCTCAAGACTAAACCAACGTAAAAACTATTTTTAGTAAGATAAATATGAAATATAAGTAATAGATAGTTGGCATCACAGAAATCTCCAGTAAAAAAAAAATCATGTTTTATTAGTACATAAGGCTACAAACACAGCCTTGCAGGAAAAGCTGACATGCTTCAGCCCAAAGGGAACTTAGTCGTAACTATGACTAAGGCCCTTTTGAGCTGAAATATGACAGCTTTTTAGCCCCCTTTGTGATTGTAGTAAAGGTAAGAGAAAAAAGGTTAAAACATTAAAGTTAAAACCAAACACTTTACCCCCAAAAAATTTAGATCCCTCTGCCCACATGCAAATGCACATACAATCGTAAACGCGTGCAACGCATGTTTCTACATATGAAAATGGTGATTGCTTACACATGTTAAATTTCAGTTTGTACACTAGAGTGGGAGCAATAATTCTAAGGCCATCAACTATGGCTAAGCTGATGACCTGTAAGGGCTCTTAACCACTACCCTACTGGCCTATTGTAAAATGATGGTTGAGCGGTAGCACTGTTATCCTGGTAGACAGACATAGTATGCCATTCAGGTGTGTGCCTTCTGAGCACCCTAGGGCTGCTCAGCAGCGCAATCTGTCAAAGACAAAGAAGAGGATTGGGGTTCCCAATTGGGACTATTGCGATACCAGGCAGACAAAGAAACAGATTCTCACAATTTCTAAAATCATCAATTTTATTTAGATCATTAAAAAATGTACTTCATATTGTGTACAAACAAACATTCTAAGAGGGGTCCGAATACAAATGCACTGGTTGTTCACAGCTGAGTAGGTGGTTTATAGGCTGCCACAATGTTTCCCAACATGTTTCGCCATCACTATAGCTTCATCAGGGGATTCAATAGACCACCGTTTACAACTTAAGAAAAGAAAAACAGATATAAGAGGTATGGTTTTTATAGACGCATATAAATCAATTTTCACTATGATGTCATAATTGGTGGACAGAGCACAATGATACACTTTGCATCTGGCTGGCCCATACATCTCCCCGACCCCGCCCCCCCCCCCCCCCGGGCCTCAGGTCCCACCCTCCCGCCCCCTCCCCATGATACCCCGTGGGCACCAACCGAAGGGCAAGGGACCAGGGTGTCTCCCGCCTCATGGACAGGGGCCCGGTGCTATGTCACTGCAGAAGGCGCAGTAAGTCCAGGCCAGTACTAAAAAAATGAATGCACAATTCTATTTAGTGTATGAACATAAGAGGAATATAGCCAACAATCACAAATAGGGTCTACATATTATTAGATCAGGGGAAAAGTTATGCCTCCCCACAAAAGAGGTACATGGCGCTATATATCGATGTATCACCTAGACCACAAGAAGTGTCTGTACATGACATTTAGAACTTACTCAGACATTGTTAAGTAGATCTCCAAATGGGGGGTTGCGTGGAAGATGCAGCACCAACTGCGCTCAAACTGCGGGGCAAAATGTGAATGATGTTGCTGGAATACAAAAATACATGGAGAAGGTACAGGATGACAGGGTACTCATAATGGAAGGTAATGCATAAATAAGCACTGCATAGAGCTGTGTAAATCTGTATTAAAAATGCAACGAACAGGGATACAGAAGGACAGGCTTGTATATATGTATATATATATATATATATATATATATATATATATATATTTGAGCGAATATACACATGATTAGACATGTAGACCAGAACTCAGTAAGAAAATGCTGTCCAAACGGGACAGACATGTAGTGGCCTCGAGTCATAGCGTCCAAGGCCGCATACTGTATATTTACAAGTCCATACTTAAATTAAAATATATATAGAGAAAAATTTGGGAAAAGATCAGTGAACGGAGTGACAAACCGCACCACCGATCGCTGCTCTGTGTGCTCCCGGAGCAGCTTATCCTGATGGACGTCATATGCGGTTAATACATGCTAGCTGGAGTTTTACTTTGTTATTCAAGTCATTCTAAATCTGTTGGTGTATCTAAAACTATCATCACCCCAGATTGACAATGCTGCTGTGCAGAGATGTCTCCATTGCTCTTTCATCCAATCCCAAGGGATCACAAAGAGTTGCAATGGCGACCGCCGCTTCAGGGGGCCCATGCTACGTCCCTGTCACATTAGGGTTTACACCAGGGGTTGGCAACCCATCAATCGTGATCTACTGGATGATCGCAGGCAGGTGTTGGGTAGATCGCATCCCTTCCTTGCCAACCACCGGAACTTGGACAGGAGTTGCTGTGACATTTCCTCTAACTGATCTCCTTTCCCTCTTGCAGCTGCTGCAAGAGGAAGTAAATATGTGGCTGCTGATTAAGGATGCACTCTATTGTGACAGTTTGAGGAGGTGACATTTTACTAGCTGTGTTCCTGGAGCACACAGTGTGTGGCATCATGGACAAGGCACTCTAGGCAGGATATTAGAAGGAAGAGGAAGATGTCCTTGCACCTTAGGGCCTGCTCCATCCAGACACAGTCCCTGTGAGGCCACAGAAGGCTAAGGAGGAATATGGTTGCTGTGGGGGCATTGAGGCTGAATATGGGGCATCTTTCAGGGGTATGGTTTATGCCTCCCAAACCCGAGGAGTAGCACATGGCTACAACAGTAGGAATGGCATGTAGCTTGTAGTGCCACTGAAAGCAGAAAGAGTGTGTGTTGTCCCACTGGTACTCAGGAATGGGTTGCCCGGTTGAAATGTCACCATCCAGTAGTGTATATCATAGAAATGAAATTCGCTGCTTTCCTGGTCTGTATTAGTATATGTATGTGGCAGCCTCAGCCTGCACTGCTCCATAAGCCACATTGTCTGTTGTGTTTAGTCACAGAGGTAAAGGGCAGAAGCAGGATGGAAGAACTTACAGTATGCATCACCAGCAAAGAAAAAAGTATTGCAAGATGTGGAATGTACGAGATGAAGAAAAAAATAAAAAACAAAAATGGAAAAGGAAGCAAATATTTAGGAAAATGAACAAGGAAAAATAATAAAAAATAAAAACTTCCCGATGACATGCTAATACACGAAATGCATTGAGGCTGCGCGCCTGCCCTTCATTGATGTCACTTCCAGGTCCCTTGATTTCGATCCCCTGCGTGTTGGAATGCACGCCATATTGTGCAGAGACTGCGAGAGCATTGAACAAGCTGTACATGTTGGTACTGACTTAAAGCTCCCAAAAATGTGAGTTTACCCTTCTATTCGTATGTTTTTATGAATTATAATTAAATGCATTGCGTGATGATCGCCCCTATAATTTTTCAGAGTATCTATGTTTGAAACTGCCAAAAAGACATTTTAGAGCGCAGGGGTATTGTTTCCATTTACTCATACTGCTGGTTGGAGACACCAAGTAACTATAAGGCGCATGTTATTCATTGTTGTGGTGAGGTGCAC
>BLSH010087033.1:721488-736910 GCA_018402905.1 Glandirana rugosa
CATGTCATTCATTGTTCTGGTGAGTTTGCACCCCCTCTGCGCAAATTTGTGGTGGAGCACTATTTGAAGCATTCATTGAATTCACACTATCCTGCGGAGCACGGTGTATGGACTTTTTCATGTGAAGATACTTTATATAATTTATGAACTGTTGAAGCATTTTTTGTGCCACATTATTGATTGATGTTTATAAGTTTTCTAATAAGTTTTTTTTTTTTTTTACACTATTGGTATATGAGATAGCGTTATATCCTTTTTCTTTTTAGTCGTTTTTTTTTATCTGACTGCCCATCATCCCTGGGATATACAGGTGGAGACTGTAGTCCCATCCACTACCACAAGAAATACATCTTTTGTTAGTTGAGGGCAGAGGCCAGCAGTGTTCTGCCCTGTTAGCGCTTCATCTGGGGACCCCACATCATCCACTCTGGCTAACTGTTGGGGAGGGAGGCCGGCTTCCTGCACTCCTAGACTCCTGGACTCCCGCTGTGGAGCGAGGATGACTTCCTTCACTCATGATCCCCTACTCTGCTGTTGGGGAGGGAGGACAACAACCTCCTCTCCCTTCTCCCCCTGGATCCTGATCTGCTGCTGGGGAGTGACCACCACCTTTTCACCTCAGGCATCCGGAACTGCTGTGGGTGTGGGGCAGAGGTCTTGGACCCTCTGTCCGGTTGTCAGCACTTCAGCTGGAAAAGTTTCTTGTAACTCCACAGATGTTGCTGGCAGGAAACCCCATGTGCCTGTCAGTGTTGTGGGAGAAAGGCTGGCTGCCTCTTCTCTCAGGAAGGCTGAAGTTGCTGTTGGTGCGGGGCAGAGCTTTGGCCCCAATGCCAGCTCTTCTGCCGCAGGCTCACCACGTTGTTCTTCCTCAGCAGAAAAGTCAATTAAATCCCCAGTCTCCAGAACTGGTGTCTGGGGATAGAGGTTCACCATCTTCTGTCCGTGGAACCCAGACGATGTTACAGGTGCTGGGCAGAGGCTAGCAGAGCTCTGCCCTATTGTTAGCCCTTCAGCTGGAATTTCAGTAAATGTTACATCCTTCAATGAAAAATCAATTAAATCAAAGCTTTCTATGATCTGTGGCTGGGGAGTGAGGACGGTTTCATCTTCTCCCGAGACCTTGAACTGCAGCTGGGTAGATGAGCCAGCTGCTCCATCTCCCTTACCTTTACACAGCTGCTGGACAGATGCATTCCTCCATCCAAGCTATGCAGAAACAGGCTTGTCAAGGTCAGTCAACTCTTGCTGCATCCATTATAAGAGCTCCGCTTCCATAGCTGCGGGTGGAGGTGGGCAAAGCACAATGTCACTCTGCCCCATTGCCGATACGTCAGTCAGGATTTCAGAGCTGTCAGTTGGTACTTCCTGATAGTCCAAGGCAAAGGGAGCCCAGACCTGCTGCTGAGCAGAGTCTAGCAGACGTCTTTAGGTTACCTTTAGCTCCCATTTCTGAACGGCTAAAAACTCCAAATCTTCCAGTGCCCAGAGCACTTCTGAGACATTCAGCATCCGGTCTCTATACTCCAAGATTTCCTGTAAATGCCACTTCAAATCGCCCCCAAAGGGGTCCTTGGACAACCTCCAGAACAACAGCCCGAGACCACTGTAGCCAAAGCCTTCCGTCAGGCTGTCGTCCAATGTCCATGGCACACTTGGGCTACATACCAGTGGAGGGCTCTGTAGCTCTCATCCAACCGCATCTCCACCTGGACCAGCCTGCTTAACTCAGTTGTCAACTGCTCGTGTGGTTGTTTCCCCAATAACAGCATTCACACTTTGTACTCCGACCATTAGCTTTCCTGGAGGGAGGGGAGAATTTTTCCCTGCTCTGGGGCTAGCGCTTCCTTCCAGAGTTCCCAGTGGACAGAATCATAATATCCCAGCAGGACTTGCACTGACACTGGTCCCCTGTGCTGCATCTGTATCTCTTGCAACCTCCTTACCAATTCCTCTTCCATGGTGGCTGGTATCTGTACCGCTCCTCTTCTGCTATCCAGACCTTGGATCCTGGTGGAGGTTTGGATGTCCCACACTGCAGGAAGCATCCCACCTCTTGCCACCAAATGTAACGGAACCATCTGGACACCCCAACTAGGTGCTTCCTTCTGCCAAACATCTAAAAAGAATGTAGGGATGGCTATGTGCTGCTCTATTAATATGCTGGTGGGGCCAGCTCCCAATAAATAATACTTAAAACATCGCTTCCTGCCCTCCAAACCGCTCCAAGCAGATCGAGAGCTAATACTAGCCCTTTTTACCCCAAACATCGTACGCAGACAAGATGTGAGGTAAAAACCAAAGGAATTACTCTTTATTGAACAGAAATACAGGCTTTTTATACTCTTGAAAAATACAGTATCACACAAAAGTAAGTACACCCCTCACATTTTTGTAAATATTTTATTATATCTTTTCATGTGACAACACTGATAAAATTGCACTTTGATACAATGTAAAGTGGTGCTTGTACAGCTTGTATAACAGTGTAAATTTGCTGTCCCCTCAAAATAACTCAACACACAGCCATGTCTAAACCAATGTCTGCAATGTCTAAACTGCTGGCAACAAAAGTGAGTACACCCCTAAGACTCGGTTCACACAGTGGCGATCCGACTTCAGGCACGACTTCATAGGCAAAATGAACACGACTTCAGCGCGACTTCGGCGCAATTTCAGTGCTACTTTGCGTGACTTTGGGCGACTTACAACGCAACTCAAAGCGACCTCCATGCCAGGCGATTTTGCCTGTGGCCATTCAGAGAATAAATCTCTTCTGACATCATTCCTTTTACCTGGGTAAATTATTTTCTTTTTCCTGTAAAGTCGCTTCAATATAGATGGGGATCCTACTTGGAGGCGACTTCCATTGAAGTTGGCACAAGTTGGATAGAAGTCGCCTTGAAGTAGTAGAGTAAACTTTTCTGCAGTTGGAGCGACTTCAGTAATGTACATTAAGACCGTTCCCATTCACTTGGGATTTCTTCTGTGAAGCGACTTGGGGCGACACAAGTCGGATCCCAAGTCGCTGCAGTGTGAAGCGGCTCTAAGTGAAAATGTCCAAATTGGGCCCAATTAGCCATTTTCCTACCCAATGTCATGTGGCTCATTAGTGTTACAGGGTCTCAGGTGTGAATGGGGAGCAGGTGTGTTAAATGTGGTGTTATCGCTCTCACCCTCTCATACTGGTCACTGGAAGTTCAACATGGCACCTTATGGCAAAGAACTCTCTGAGGATCTGAAAAAAAGAATTGCTGTTCTAAATAAAAATGGCCTCGGCTATAAGAAGATTGCCAAGACCCTGAAAATGAGCTGCAGCACAGTGGTAAAGACCATACAGTGGTTTAACAGGACGGGTTCCCCTCAGAACAGGCCTCCCCATGGTCGACCAAAGAAGTTGAGTGCACATGCTCAATGTCATATCCAGAGGTTGTCTGGGGAAATAGACATATGATTGCTGCCAGCATTGCTGCATAGGTTGAAGGGGTGGGGGGGCCAGCCTGTCAGTGCTCAAACCATATTCCGCCCACTGCATCAAATTGATCTGCATGGCTGTCTTGAGGGAACCATGAATGACAACATGTACTGTGACATACTGAAGCAGAGCATGATCCCTTCCCTTCAGAAACTGGGCCACAGAGCAGTAGTCCAACATGATAACGACCCAAACCCACCTCCAAGATGACCACTGCCTTACTAAAGAAGCTGAGGGTAAAGGTGATTGACTGGCCAGACATGTCTCCAAACCTAAACCTTATTGAGTATCTGTGGGGCATCCTCAAATAGAAGGTGGAGGAGCGCAAGGTCCCTAACATCCACCAGTTCCGTGGTGTCATCATGGAGAAGTGGAAGGGGACTCCAGTGGCAACCTTTGAAGCTCTGGTGAACTCCATGCCCAAGAGGGTTAAGGCAGTGTTGGAAAATAATAGTGGCCACACAAAATATTGAACTTTGGGCCCAATTTGGACATTTTTGTTGCCAGCGTTTTAGACATTAATGGCTGTGTGTTGAATTATTTTGAGGGGAAAGCAAATTTACACTGTTATACAAGCTATACACTCACTACTTTACATTGTAGCAAAGTGTCATTTCTTCAGTGTTGTCACATGAAAGGATATAATAAGATATTTACAAAAATGTGAGGGGGATACTCACTTTTGTGAGATACTGTAGGTCAGTTACCACATGAACAATAACCCAACTATTTACTCAAAATATCGCACAAAGGTTTATGTAACAAGGTAGAGCTGACTCCCATCATGGAGGATCCTCCAAAAGTTAGTCAAATTAGCAAACATACACTATAAACATTACATTAATTAAACAACTAACCACATGTATAATGTTGTGATTAATCAGATATCCCCACTTCAGGTCAGGCTTCCCGGCCCCTACAATACTGATTACAAAGCATTGTACAATATACATTATTACAAGTATAAACACATCCCACAACAGTTTGCTAGCAGCCAATAGGTGAGTTAATTAGCACAATTCACAATACAAACATTGATCTCCCCCCTCCCCAGACTAGTAGGCAACAGAAGACCCAAGGCTTTCCAGATCTCATTAATCAGCTTTCTTTTCACATACATCTGTTTACTGCGTGTCAGGTTGGCAGAGACCATCATAGCTTCCCTGATTGTTAAATGTAATAATATCTTTTTGCATTATATAACAGAACATCTTCCTAAATGCTTGTAGCTCTCTCAAATGCCAGGGCCCATGGTTGGTAGGCAAGAGGCTAGCCTTCAGTCCCCTTCAAAAACAGGCTGTAAGGATTGTAACCTCCAAAGATTAAATGTTCCCCCCAGTTGCATCTGTACAGATTACAGAGGATCCAGGTGTGTGACTGGCTAATACCATAATTTAACATAATTTAACACAAGCATTTCTGACCTCCATTATTACCGTGGGGTCCATTGGATAAGGTGAGAAAATACCCACAGGGGTATGGTGACGGGGCATGTTGGTGCTGGTATTTGGTAAAGAGGTGCTGAGTTATAATCATCAGGAAGATTTTTTCTAAACCAATTTCACTGTGAAATTGGACTGTGTATGGACTGTTTATAAGATTGGACACTAGTGTCATTTAATTCACTTTTTCGCTATTTTTATTTGAAGGGGGTTTGTTGAGTGAATTTTCTTATTAATATGATTGGACATTTATGCAATCTTTGACACACTTTGCATAATATCCAATTTTCCAATATATGCGAATTTAGCAATTTTATTATGTATGTGGACCGCTTCACTGTTATTTCTTTTATGTTTGTTTGATAAGCGTGGTGATTTCACTGAATAGTGGTTGCAGCTCTATAGTATTTCTAATGGGATTGTACACCCCATTAACACCCATCATACCATAAGAACATACCTAAAATATAAAATAAACACGGATTGTGGAAAAGTTTAGGCCGCGGCCCCTTTATTGGGTTTAAATCAATTTTAATTATGAAATGAACTTTAACCTTTAATACCAAACAGAATCGCTGTTAACCATTAACAGACCAACATGCTTAGTCACTAAGACTCAAGCAGCAATATCTTATACCAACCAAATAACAGTTTACCAACCACTGTCCACCCACAAAGTGGGCGACATTACCCAAAAAGCCAGGTTACCAACCTGGCCCCACCCCACCACCGCGGCCTAAACAATCACTCTTTGAAATCCAGCATTGGAAATTCCCTTACCAATGACTGAGAAAATGTACCAAAAAACATACCTCCCAAATTTCTGAATTTATAAAAAGGATACCCTTTGTGGCTATTTGTGGGAAAAAAATGAGAAAGTTATGTTTGGGTACAATGTCGCACGACCGCGCAATTGTCATTCAAAATGTGACAGTGCTGAAATCCAAAAATTGGTCTGGGCAGGAGGGGGGTTTAAGTGCCCAGTAAGCAAGTGTTTAAAAGAGAGCAGCTACAGTATTTGTAGCTGCTGACTTTTACTTTTTCTTTTATAACAATGCTTTTTATTGAAACATTAAAAGATATTTAACATCTGTAAAAATCGATTTACAGTTCTATAACAACAGGTAGAGTTACACAGTATTGCATTCGAACATTGATGTAGAGGAGGAGGGGGGGGTGAACAGGATAGGGAAAGAGACAGAGACAGAGACAGACAGGCCGTCACCCATTGGGTAGGGCATGGAGTTAGCTCTTATTTATGACTCCTCCTTGTTAGGCAAATTGGGCTAGTGTCCCCTTTGGTCGGTGAAAATCCCTCTCTCACTGGGAATCAACTCTACCACCCCTATTGGGAACAAACTGTGGCTGAGTTGCGGGAGGTGTTAGTGGACATCCTGAAAACCATTGGGCTGGTCGAGGAGGATTGGCCTACTGACGATGGGTGGCAACCTGTCCCGTCCCTAAGGTAATAATCAACCGAACAAACAAAATTGAGATTCGTAACAGATTGCACTTGTGATTACTTCAATTTAGTACCCTTTGTTTCTAGTTATAAAGATACATACATCTTAACCATTGTTAAATGTCTTGTTTTACATTACTTTCCATTGCTTAGTTATAATTTATTTGACTTTAACCTTAACCGTGAGGGTTCTACAGGCGTGAGTGTTAGATTTTAGTCTGTAATGTTGGATTTACTGGAAGATATCCAGATAAACCATTTGGCGTTGAAGGAATGGGCGTTATTGTCTTTAAAGGCTAGTAATTGTTCCATTTTGCATTGTGTATTCACTCTATTTATAATCTCCTCAGTTGTAGGTATTGTGGGGGTACGCCATTTACTAGCTAATGCGATTCTGGTTGCAAAGAGTATGTGGAGTATCACTGTTCTTGTAGCTGGGGGGAAGGTGTCAATTCCAATGGACAAGAGTGCCAGTTCAGGGGTGATATTGATTGTGATTCCGGCTAGTTCTGTAAGGAGACTTGCAATGTTTCCCCATAAGTTATGGAGGAATGCACACTCCCATAGTAAGTGTTGCAAGGAGCCTTTGCACGACTTTTAATTTTCTGATGCATTTGCAGTCAGGTGAAGGATGCCTGACCCGCAGCTTGATGACCCAGGGGCTCAGTGATTTCTGCGTAGGCGTATATGAAGGATGACCCTAATAGCCACACAGCCAATGTGGGGTCTGTGGCGGTAGGCCTGTGCGCAATAATGGAGCTTGCCAGCGGGAAGGGTCTCCACTCTGTCCAGACTGCAATGCCAGCACACAAATCCTGCATCCCCTCTTCCTGTGATGCAGGGTCGCATGGTGTCCTCTCCCATTCCTGGGTATCTCTTCCCCCTCCTCCCTGGGCACCAGGCTCTCTTTACCTCCTGATCCAGCAGGGCATGCTGGGGGCTGTAGTCTTCCCCAGCATTTCCACAATAGAGCCACTTATCTTCTGGGACTCCATGTTCCAAGATCGTCCTCTGGTCTCTACTCATTGGTCCCTCCTGTGGCCAATGGGAAACTGGCACACATTCCTCCTCAAGCTCCATTACAGCTGCTCTGACTTTCTCTTTCTCTGGCTCCCTGATGCTGACAGGAGGAGGTAGAGGAGACGGGTAGGAACACAGAGCCACTTTTTCTGCAGTGGTGGCAACTGAGCGGGGGGGGGGGAGAAAGCCCCCAGCCGCCCACTACACAGCCGCTACGGTCATATGCGAGTCTCTCCTCTCTGTGACAGCAGAAGGGAGGAGGGGCAAGTGGGGAGAGCAGGAGACAGAGCAGCAGGTAGCACTCGCTACACAGGCATAAAAACGAACCTTCAAAATTGTTCAATTTTTCAGTCTTAAAACTTAAAATATCTCTAACTTTTCATTTTATTACATGTAGTCTTTCTGATCTCTCCCTCTCTCTCTTTGTATTAATGGAATAAAAAAAAAGCTTACAGAAGCTTACAGAAGACTATTTAAATTGTTTTTTTACAAATGTTTAGGTCTATGATCTGAAAAAAAAGATATTGTGATCGTTTAAGCCCAGATCAGATCTGCCGGATCTCCCCCTTACATAGACTCTGGGCAAGTTAGGATCAAATATTATCCTGCTGATCGATTCAGTTTTTCTGGGATGTGGCTCTGAAAAAAAAACATTTACATTTATATTTTAGAGTCATCAAATTTGCCTAGTCTCTCTCTCTTGCATTGTGATCCAGTAAAAACACTTACATGACGTTCTGTATGTTCATTCAATATTACGGGCTCTTGGCATAATAAACAGATATTTTTTTATGCTCCATCTTTTCCTCTGACATAGTGGCCAAGTACAAACGTTTGCATAATGGTCAGTCAGACTTTACATATTTAGAGCTGCTCTGTGTGCAATATCTTACTTATTGTTTGTACTTGGAAAATATTAACTCTTCTTTCCCTCTTACATTGTTGCCTTGGGCTCCAATCAAATTGATTGCATAGTCTTCAGCAGCTGTATGAAAACTTTTGCTGGACCAATATAACTATGCAGAAAAAAATCTATAACTAGAATTCCAGCTTTGAAGCAAATCCATACCAAGAAAAAAGTAAGTGCAGTGACACATGGCACTCTGTGGTGTAACTGTAAAATCCAGTCCAAATACTAGTTTGTTTGAAAGTCCGTATTAGCATAACAATTTACAGGAGATTGTTTTTTACAAGGCTTCTACAATCAACAAGGATAGCATGATACTGTATATGTTGCAGATTGCTAGTTATGTTAGAAGAACAACAGCAAGTTGCTTGTGTACTGTGACTATATATGCATTATACCTGTCTATGTAGCAGGTGGCGCTGTAGTGTTATAGTGTAACATGCATGTAAATCTATTGTATGATGCAATGAGAGGAAGTGCTTTTCTCGGTGTTCAGTTGTGTTCCCGTTCTCATTCTGTTAAGATATGTTCTGCTATCCTCCATGCAAGTAAAGTAGTTTCCTGTATTCAAGAATCTTCCATTGATTCATATTAATACTCAACCAACAGGTTATGAGCCCAGGCACTGGAGAGAATACTACAAGTCAGTGAGTACTGTATACAAGCTGCTGAAAGATGGCAAGCAGTTCACATGTGAAGTTTGCAATCGCACAGCTGAACAATGCCAAATACCAGCTGTGGAAGTTTAAGATAGAAATGCTTCTCAGCAAGGATGACTTGTGGCAAGTGCGGAATACAGACAGACCCACAAACTGAGGCATGGAGGAAATTCAGGCAAGCTTGCTCGTGGAAAATAGACCATGTTACGTACCTGATGGTGGAGTCTGGCTTATGCAGAAGGCAACCTCTCTTACGGCCCTGGTTCCAGAACCCCTGATAGTGCAGACAGGGAGCGCTGGAGCACAGGGGAGCACAAGGGCTGGATAGGACACTTGTGATGGTAAGATGTCGTCCAGAAGGTCGTGCAAGATGGAAGAGTAGTGAGACAGGCCGATAACATGCGGGCAGAGCAGCACAGGAGGAGCAGGCAGTCGGATGGTCAGGTGCAGGCAGGGTCGTTAACAGGCAGGCAGATTGAAGTACACAGGGATCAGACAGAAGAGTGGTCGTAGCAAGCCGGGGGTCGGTGCAGGTGGAGTTCAAGCAGATGCGGGTTAAGGCCGGGTCACAGGTAACAGGTAGCTCAGGACGGGTCGCTCAGGAACACGGTAACGATGTAGAAAGGACAGCACTTGCTACAGGAAGCAGGAAGTTTAAATAGGGCTGCTCATCCAGGAAGTAGAGGAAACAACAATCAAATGCAATGAACCCTTAGCACAGTCTTCTCCTAACAGACCAGCTTATCTACATAAGAACAGAGAAAATGGCCAAAGGTATGTGGACTTCATTACAAAAACTGTATGAGCATTCAAGCCTAAACAGCAAGCTGTTTTTGCTAAGAAAGATGTATAAAATGAGG
Source organism: Glandirana rugosa (assembly GCA_018402905.1). Classification (NCBI taxonomy): domain Eukaryota; kingdom Metazoa; phylum Chordata; class Amphibia; order Anura; family Ranidae; genus Glandirana; species Glandirana rugosa. The sequence continues at coordinate 731,314 of BLSH010087033.1, forward strand.
CTAGAAGAAGGCCAGCAAATGTGTGACCATGTGAAAGCTAAGCTAGAAATCATAGAGCAGCTGTGCACCATTGGAGAGGACATCAAAGATAACCATATTGTTGCCCTGCTTCACTGCAGCCTTCCAGAGACATATACCCTTATTAACTCTTTATAAACCAGACCCAAGCAGGAGCTAATGCTAGAATATGTCAAAGGCAAATTAATTGATGAATATGACAGAAGGAAAGAAAGCATGCACCATGATGACAAAGCTCTTAAGATGTACAAAGGCACAAAGCACAATAAAGAAAGCAAAGCCTGTTTTTTGCTGTAAAAGGACCAGTCACTTAAAAAGGGACTGTTTTATCTGGAAAGCTGAGCAGCGAAAGTTAGAGCTATCCACAAAAGAAAAAGTCAAAGCAACCACAAAGGAAACTGCAGACACATCATGGAGTAGCACCTTTAAAGTGACACAGAGCGGCAGCCACGTGGCTGGTGTATAGACTCCAGGTACGACAAGCCACGTGACTAGCGAATAGATCTTCTTCAAAATAATAAATAAATAGACAATTATTTATTATTTTTGTGTGAATCCCCATATGTATCTTCATCCATGACATAATCTACAACAATTTAATATGCTATACCGGGACTACACCACCAGATGTCACCCTCTACCCCTAACTATAAAGCAGCAAGGAATCCGTAGCTCTTCATGCCTGATGAAAGAGTGCGCCTTTCTGTTTACACCGCAGGCCTGAACACTCAGAAACGCGCCGCACTATTGTGACGTGGGACGCTGTGCATGCTGGTTCCCCGATGCCCCGGATGTTCCATCTCATACGAACGGACGTTTGACTGACTGCAGGCAGTCGCCCTGCTCCACGGGATAATTTGTGGGCACAGCTACACGGAGACCCCGCACATCACGAACTACATTGCTGCCTGATCACACGTCTTTCCGCAGACAAGTGTGCGGACATGCCTTCTTATCTTCTACATCTTGTGAGTGTGATCATCCTGTTTTTACTCGTGTAATACATTTTACTGCATTTAGAGGCGCCTTCTCCCTTCTTTGTTCTATCAGTGAAAAGTCTTGCAAACAACGGTCTCACAGTTAAGTCTCAGGGTGATGAATGCACATTTCACAATAATAAGAGATTCCTTGCAAAAGGAAAACTGGATGATCACCTATACAGGCTAATCACCATAGACCAGCAAGCCAACCTACCTCACAAGTACTAGGAGAAGCAGTCTTGACTGCAACCTACCTACAGAACAGACTACCCTCAAGAGCTGTTAAAAGTACTCCAATCGAAAAATGGCATGGATCAAAGCCTAGCATAGGGCACATCAGAGTCTTTGGATGTAAAGCATATGCCTATATTCCAAGTGAGAAGCGATCCAAGCCTAGCATAGGGCGCATCAGTGTGTTTGATGTAAAGCATATGCCTATATTCCAAGTGAGAAGCGATCCAAGCTGGAGAAGAGAGCATTCTAGTAGGCTACTGCGAGCAAACTAAGGGTTACATAATCCTACACCCAAAGACTGACAAATTGACAATAAGTGTTTATTTTGATGAGAGCCCATCCCCAGAAACACCAATCCCTGAAAGCTGTGAAGTGGATATGTCCAGCAAACCGAAAAAAAGGGTTGATCAAAGCGAACCTGTGCAGGAGTCAGAACAAGAGATGGAACTCACAGTGCCTAAATCAAGTTCCATACCAGATCCTGCTAAACTGCCTGAAGTCATAAGAAGATCCACTTGGACCAAAAAGGGGATACCACCCCGCAAGCTGTCATAGACTGCCAAAAGACACAGCACACTTGAACCAACATCCTGGGAAGACATAGAAAAACTGCCAAAACGTGAAGCCAATAAATGGAGAAAAGCAGCAGAAGAAGAATTAAAGTCACTTCAGGTAAATAAAACGTGGACACTCATAGAGCTCCCTCCTAACCACAAAACTATAAGAAGTAAGGCAGACAAAGAAGGGAGTATCCACAAATAAAAAGCCAGACTAGTTGCCAAGAGTTACTCCCAGAAATTCGATAAAGGTTACGATGAAACATATGCTCCCGTCGTAAAACACTCCACCATCAGAGCGCTTCTTAGCATTGCAGCCCTGAAGGGCATGCAAGTGAAACACCTAGACATTAAAACTGCTTTCCTATATGGAGACATTAAGGAAGACCTCTACATGGAGCAACCACCAGGGTTTGAGCAAGGAGACAACTTTGTGTGTAAATTTCAGAAGAGCATCTACAGTCTTAAGCAATCTGCAAGGATGTGGAATGAGAAAGTGAATGAAGTACTTACTAGAGAGGGATTCTCAAGAAGTTAAGCAGACTCCAGGAATCAAGAAGACAGATGGGTATACATCCTTATCTATGTCGATAACATTATAACTTGTTTTGAACAAGAAGGAGATTACAATCAGATATTTTACAAGCTGAAAGAAAATTTTGAAATCAAAGAGCTAGAGAACATTAGCTACTATCTCGGAATCCAAATAGAGAGAGAAGAAGATGGAAGTTATCTTCTCAGCCAATCTCCGAAATTCTCTGAAATCTTGGAACAATTCCATATGCAAGATGCAAAGGAAGTGAAAACTCCTATGAAACCAGTACGAGGATAAAAGGGTTGGGACTTTATATGAAACATGCGGTAAAAAGTGGAAAATAGGTCTGGCAGTAGGTAACAAGGGTATCTAAGAGCGCTATATCATAGTATATTACAAATAAAAACATTTACAAGTTGAAAAAAACTTTATTAACACATTCATCCACAAAACGTATAGAGCTATTAACTGCTTGCCTACCGCCCACCGTCATATGACGGCGGAGCGGTAAGCCTCTTGTTCTGGGACGACGTCATATGACGTCGTCCCTTTAAGCCGGGATTGCGCGCGATCGGGCCCTGTCGGTGTCGGCGTGTCCCCAGGACACACCGTGTCACCAACGGAGGTGAATAGCCATTGGCCATGGCTGTTTACCATGTGATCAGCCGTGATCACAAACGGCATTTCCCCCATTCCCACGGCGCATGCGCGCGATCGGGAGCGCGCTGCGCGTCGGTGGCGGCATGTTCCTAGGGAACACAGCCTGTCACCGACACTGGTATCAGCCGCCGGCCGGCGGCTGTTACCTTGTGATCGGCTGTGATCTACTTCTACTTCGTTGACCACCGCCAGTCACCCAATAGTGACCACCACCAGTCACCCGTCAGTGACCACCGCCAGTCACCCGTCAGTGACCACCGCCAGTCACCCGTCAGCGACCACCGCCAGTCACTTGTCACCCATCAGTGACCACCGCCAGTCACCTGTCATGCATCTGTGACCACTGCCAGTCACCTGTCACACATTAGTGATCACCGCCAGACACCCGTCACCCATCAGTGACCACCGCCAGACACCCGTCACCCATCAGTGACCACCGCCAGTCACCCATCAGTGACCACCACCAGTCACCCATCAGTGACCATCACCAATCACCTGTCAGTGACCATCACACCCATGAGTAAACATCACCTGTAAAAGTCTCACACATGTGGTAGTAGAATGTATTTTGGGGTGTCATGTTTGCTACATACATGCTATGTGTTGGAAATATCATATAAATGGACATCTTTGTGTAAAAATAAAAGCGTTTTCATTTTTTCCCCACATTTTCCAAAAACTACTGGAAAAAAATTACATGTTCAAAAGACTTATTATGCCTCATAGATTATACGTTGGGGTGTTTGCTTTCCAAAATGGGGTCATATTGTGGGCAATTCCATTGTCCTGGTGCTCCAGGACCTTCAAAAGTGTAATAGGGTGTTGAGAAATGAGATGTGTAATTTATGCTTGTAGAACGCCTGAAGGTGCTAGTTCAATGTTGGGCCTCTGTATGTGGCCAGGCTGTGTAAAAGTCTCACACATGCGGTATCACCATACTCAGGAGGAATAGCAGAATGTATTTTGGAGAGTCATTATTGTTTTGTACATGCTATGTGTTGGAAATATCTTATAAATGGACAACTTTGTTAAAAAAAAATGCGTTTTCATTTTTTTCCCACATTTTCCATAAACTACTGGAAAAAAAATGAACCCTTCAAAAGACTCATTATGCCTCATAGATTATTCGTTGGGGTGTTTGCTTTCCAGAATGGGGTAATTTTGTGGGCAATTCCATTGTCCTGGTGCTCCAGGGCCTTCAAAAATGTGATAGGTCGTCATGACATTAGTTGTGTAATTTATGTCCCTAGAATACCTGACGGCGCTCCCTGCATGTTGAGCCTCTGTATGTGGCCAGGCTGTGAAAAGACACTCAGACATGTGATATCGCCATACTCAGGAGGAGCAGTAGAATGTGTTTTGGGGTGTAATTTGTGGTATGCATATGCTGTGTGTGAGAAATAACCTGTTACAATGACCATTTTGTGGAAAAAAATAAAAAAGAAAAAAAATCTTCATTTTGCAAAGAATTGTGGGAAAAAAATTACAACTTCAAAAAAATTCACCATGCCTCTTACTAAATACCTTGGAATGTCTACTTTCCAAAAGGGGTCACTTGGGGGGGTATTTGTACTTTCCAGGCTTGTTAGGGTCTCAAGAAATGAGATAGGCCGTCAGTATATCAGGTGTGATCAACTTTCAATGATTGGCACCATAGCTTGTAGACTGTATAACTTACACAAGGACCAAATAATATACACTTATTTGGGTTATTGTTACCAAAGATAGGTAGCAGTATCAATTTTGGCCAAAATTTACAAAGAAAAATTACTAATTTGCAAAATTTTATGACAGAAACAAAGAACTCTACTCCATCCCTGTCAACTCTACACCATCCCTGTCCACCGTGGGTGCTGCCCTTTGTGGGTTGATGCAGTCTTTGGTAGCCCCCAGAGCTCCTGGCAATGGTGATCCCGGCTGACATGCGTTTCCAGGCATGGACATCTCACTCCTAGCACTTTGATGATCTTGTAAGTTTCATGCATTGGTGGTTTAATATATATTTTCCTTTTTTTTTATTTTTATGTGCTTAGAGATCCTTGTCTCATATCCTACAATGTTGAACTATACATATTTATTTTTTATCATAGATAGGCTTGCTCCTGAAGAGTGACCATTAAGTATGAAACGTGCGTCGAGCTTTGAACAGTCCTATCCTCTCATGTGCTGTGTAAAGACAAAATATATTTTTTTGATATGAGACCCCTGCTGATATAATCACGATCTCAATAGTCATCATGGTTACCTATTTGGCTATGTGCCATGGAAATTTGTGAACATGTTTGTATGCATATGATATTTTACTGCAATGTGAATTGTACAGTGTTATTTATATTTTTATCCTAGAGCACGCTCTCAAATTTATATTATAGTATTATTATACATATATATCTAAGAATTAAAAATTGATTAACACTATTTTCATATCTAAGTATTTATTATCCATTGCGCGCCTCACTCAAAGTCCCACTTTTTGTTCCTTTTGTCTTAACTGAAACCAGGGATGGAAGCATAGGATCCTGGCAAGCCGTGCTTCATTTAAAGTCCCAATCTTCCCCCTCCCCTTTTCCCCCATTTTTTGACATTAATTTTATTTCCAAAACACAATTTTTT
>BLSH010087033.1:751841-761948 GCA_018402905.1 Glandirana rugosa
GGTCACCTTTGTAGGTAGTGTCCTTGTCGACACCACACTGGTCTACTTTTCTCCTCAGGCCACATACGACATCACCGGCCGATGTCTGGCCTTGTAGGTTACACTCCGCACTTTACGCCTTTGACCTTCAGGACCTCCTTACTGATAACAACTCGCTTGGACCTGACATTGCAAGCACAGACATGGTTTGAAAGCCCCCCGGGCCCTGGGCCTGGACTTGTGCCTGTAAAGTTTTTTGCAAGCCCAAGCCCAAGACCCAAGACCATCAACTAGTGCGTACAATTTATCGACTTCCCGTCGGTTAGTTGTTCGCAAAGTGACCAAACGGGAATCTTCGGTAGTGGCAAACCAGTGAAACGCTTGTTGATTGGCTGCCCTTCAGCTATTTAACATGCGTGATCAACTACCAGAACCCAGAACCCGAACCCGAACGTTTTTTGAAATGTCCGTGTTCAGGTCCGGGTCCCGGGCCCCCCGAAAGTTTGGTACAGACACGAACGTTACAGTCCAGGTTCGCTCAACAATAGTCATTCCTCCAGGACTTCCAGTTTCCGCATTTCACGCCTCACATTGGATGTTCCGGTCTGTAGCCGGCCACTACAGCATACACCGGACTCCTCTTTTCATCTGGTCACACCACAGCTGTTCCTGTGATGGATGTTTCCACTGGATCTCCCCCCCCCCCTTTATCTACAGTCGATCTTCTACCATGCTCCTGGCTCTCTCCACCATGTGAGTTGCCTAAACATTGTTTTAATACATTTTTGGTCTGCACTTAGAGCGCCTCTTTTCTCTTGGTTTTTGCAGGGAGGGACACCCCTTGGATACTGCTCCCCTGGTTCCAGAAGGTGCTGGAAGGTGCCACTCGCTCTGTATGTTAAGGAGCCCTGACCAATCCCCTGGATTGGCAGGGGTCAGGCCTCATTAAATACAGTGATCTGCCAGCAGATGGGAGGAGAGTTTGGGTGGAAGTGGTGAAGATGTATCAGAGGTGCTGTGGAGGCCTCTACCCTGGAGGGAGCCCCCAGTCTGGGGGGGGGGTGGCCTTGAGGCCTGGAGGTTTGGGTGTGGCCAGGAGTGGAGTTGATTCCTGGAGCAGCACAGGGGAGCACAAGAACAGCAGAGGTGCTACTGAGGACACTTTAAAGTATCCACTGGAGTCAGTGAGTGACAGACCCTGGGAGCTGGAAGATAAGGCTGGAGCAGTGCTGGGAGAGGAATAGTGGACAGTCTGTGGAGGTCTCAGGAACCAGTCAGGGGAAGGAGTGTCACTGAGAGGAAAGCAGGCCAGTGTGGCCTGGAAGAGGGATGGGCTGGGAGTTGTAGTCCATCAAAGGCCCAGCTAGCACCAACGTACTAAGCTACACTTGAGGGATCCTTGACCCTGGCCTGTAATGGGTGGTCCAGAGGTCCTGCTGATTGAGTGCAGGCCTCACCATGTGCTAGCTGTGGTGAAGAGAAAGGAGTTATCTGAGCCTGATAAATTTCTCTTCAGGTCAGGAGTAACAGTCTGCAAGTGAAGTGCTGGAGAGAAGTGAGAGGAGTAACAGTCTGCAAGTGAAGTGCTGGAGGAAGTAGAGCTGTATATACGGTCGTGTATATAGGTGGTCCTGTAAAGCAATTCTTTGGGGTATCCCACAGTCACCCCTTTTCCCCATCCAAGTTAATCCCCTAAATAAAACAAACAAAACAAGAGCCTGCCTGTTCAGTGACTCCGGATGTGTGAAAAATGGTGGGATTGAGGGCAGCCACAAGGTGAACCACAACTACCAGCCACCTCTGAGGGGGCACATGGCTACATTTTAATTAGCATTACGCCAAGGATTATGTTTCATCTAATTAAAATGTTTAAATTTCATCTAGTTTTCTGTGCAATACAGAAGAAATCTTTCACGCACAGCTGCATGAACAAAAATGGCTCACACTTTAAGTCCTATGGGATTTCGATGAACTGATAAATGTTTCCACGTGGATTCAGCAATGAAGACACCTGTGTTGTAGTAAGAAGCAAAAAATCATTGCAGGTCATGAGAATGGCTTCTATGCAGTTCAGTCTTATAGGAAATCGGTCATATCATCTGTGGGATACTATTGCTGACCTCCCTCTGAAAATGCTAAATGTACTGCAAGTGCGCCAGAACAATAAATCTGCATACATACTCTTGGTCAGTGACTCAGCAACCATTGAAGCCTGAGGATCAACATGACAGTGAGGGAACTAACAGTTAAAGGAAAGATGTAGGTAGTAACCCTCAATTTCTTTCATAACATGTTTCCCTTAAAATACATACACCCTGTTTTGCCATTATCTACCAATAGCTGAATGATTAGCAGTAAGCTTCCAAAATACTTGTAAATCCAAAAAATAATAAAGCGTTAATGCAAATAGCAATGTGGGGTGTAAATCCAAGACAGAGGAAAAAACAATAGGCGGCACTCCAAAAGTAATGCTGGTGCTGTATTTATTGACCATAATCAACCATACAGGGTACAAAGAAGGTAGACGCGTTTCACTCAAGACATGAGCTTAGTCATTACAAAGGACATAATAAAATACAACATATATATATATATATATATATAACAAACTCCACCTCTATCAGATGTTCATCATTAGTTCTGAATGGGGAGTTAATTAGTCATTGCTCACAGGTTCTATAGTTCCATTCAATGTGACCAGAAAAGGAAATAAAAATAAAGATAGAAATATATACATACATGCACAAATTTAGCTACAAAGTAATAATAATGTATCATATTTAGCCAGAACCATAATATACATATATATATGCAAAATCGTACTCCAAAATTCAGAGCACGATCTACATAAACAATGAAAAACAAAAAACAAAAGAAAGATCATCATAAAACATGTTACTGTATCTACATACAAAAACCGATAATTGAGTCTAATAGCCCCATGTGTGCCACTCATTTAGTCGTATATATGTATATAAAATAAAGGAGACTTCTTGTTTATAGGAGGATAAAGAACATCCCAAAATCTCTCTATATACTCATATTAAATCCATTTTTTATGAGAGGGAAGGGAATTCTCACCTACCAACAAATAAACAGGAAAACAGTGTGTATGTGTCCTGGCTAGACAAGCTGCAATCAATCCACACTAGATTGTATGATAGTATATAGCTATCGAACACACACCCACAGATGAATGGACATATCGCACTGAGTGCTCACAAGGGTTAATCCTGAGTACAGGGAGTTTTATGCACGTAGACCAAGGGTTTTATTAGGAGATGTAGGCATCAAACACAAAAAAGTACTAGTATCGTAGACTATAAAAAGCAAAATATCCATTCGTCTACTGAAGAAACCATCCAATTGTTTTGAAAAAAAGCCCAGTATCCGGTCAAAAAAGATACAACGGCCACACACGAGAAAAGCACAAAACAGAGAGAAGATAAAGGCAACAATTTGACACAAACCATTAGTGCCATACTCCCTGTGTGTCACCGTCAAAAAACAAGAGGAGGAGGAACAAAAGGAATAAAATACCGAAGCAGATGTCTGTAAATCCAACCTTTAGCCCTGTTTCGCATTGCAGCGATTTGGCATGTCAAATCGCATGCCAGATCGGCAGCTATTGCTGCGACATTGCATTGGCGGCACCGCCGCACCGATTCCCAAAAGTAGTTTCTGTACTAGTTTTGGTGACTTTGGGTGCAATTTCAATAGACATCTGTGCAGAAACACGCACAGATGTCTCTGAAATCGCCCCTAAAGTCAGGACACACATGCGGGAATGAAATTGTGCGAGTTCAGCTGAACTCGCACAATTTCATTCCTGCTGTCAGTGTGAACCTAGGCTAACTATTCTTTATATTGCCTGCATCTGGTGCTAATAATAAGTATATTTTCAGCTTCTGGTGCTAGTAAAAATACACATTAGCAGCATCTGGTATCAGTAAATGTAATGTGCAAACTTGATGCTGAGGAGGGGACTCAGTATTTAGATTGAACAAGCTTTTCCACCAAGTACACTGCAGTCTCTGCTGCTGGTCCTTTCTTCTTGATGAGGCCTTCTAAAGATATTAAGAACAGTCAGGGCTCACTAGGAGGAGAACCCCTGGGGGATTCCAGGATGAAGAAGGACTTTGGGGCTATAATTATTTCTTCTGCATCAGTAGTTTGTGTTGAAACAGATCAGGGAAGGTTCCCATTGCATCATGGCAACATAGCATTTATTTTGTTCAGGGCTTTTTTTCAGTGGGAATGCGGGGGAATGCAAATTCCGGCACCTCTTGCACTGAATGGCAAGGGGTGCTGGCTGCTGGGGGATCTATTGTTGCTGGAGGGAATCAATTGTTGCGTGGCAGTCTTTTGTTGCTAGGGAGATCTGTTGGTGCTGGCGGGGGATCTATTGTTACTGGGGGGTCAATTTTGCTGGGAGAGATTACTGTTGACCGAGGGGGTCTATTGATGCTAGCTGCTGGGAGAACTGTTGTTGCTGCCAGGGTGGAATTTTGTTGTGGGGGTCCATTGTTGCTGACCGGTCTATTGTTTCTGTCTGAATCTATTGTTGCTGGGGGGGGTGGTCTATTGCCGCTTGCTATTGGGAGGCTGTTTTACTACTATTCTTGCTATCAATAACGAATTCCATATAAATTGCTTAGCACCACAAAATAATACTTGGCTTTGTATTCTCTAAAAGGGGTGCTATTGGGAGGTGAGTAGGGGATGGAATCAAGGAGCGGTGGTCAGAGGTGGGTAGGGGCGGATAAAAGAATTGACTCAGAAGGGGGAGTTCCTGCACCAGTTCTCTAAAATAAAAGCCATGCTTTTTTTACATAAAGAGCTACTTTTTTTTTTAACGTGTTACTCAGGTTTTCTGTTGCACACAGAATTAGTTATGGAGGAGAATATTATGTGATATACACATGGATATCTTTACTAGTGATAGTGTATAAATATTTTTTTCTTAAAATTGAACTCAAATAGATACATACACAGTAAAATGCACATGTGGGTACCGATACCCAATTATGGGTGCCCCCACCACAATGCAAATATAATGATAATCCCATCTTAAAGCACTTAATGAAATGTTCAAAAAGAACCCCCTCACAGGCAAAACAGCAGAAGGGACTGGTTAAGATGTTTCAGGTGAAGATATGTAAGCCACATATCCTTCCAGCTCTTCTGCCGCATCAATACCTTTAGGGGTGTTCCAGGCTACTCCCCGAGCTCCTCACAAGGGGCTGAAGGCCCACAAACCACCACACCACCACCGACTGTGGTGGTTCCTTGGCTGGTAAGGCAGATGGCTTGTACATCTGATGGTCCTAGAGAACCACTTCCCTCTGCTGGGTGTGCTGCTGTAGGTGGTGGTGCCTTAGTTGCCTCCACAGATGGTACCTCTGATGTACGCTCTCAACAGAGCTTGACCCCACTGGTCCCGTGGTTTATGAGGGAACCCCGGTGGGTACTATTCTCCGCCTCCTCCACAAGGTCTGGAGAACCCGGGTGTTGCTCTGCAGATGACATGGCCATGGTGGTGACCTTAGCAGCAATGGTCCATAATGCATTGTGTTTTGGCATGGTACCAGGCTGTCACATGGAGCCTCCCTGACTGCGAGCACCTCAAAGAGGAATTACCGGCACTCCCTGCAACAGGCCCAGAATGTGGGAGCCAATATCAGGGCTCCGCAAGGAGGACCTAGAGACCAAGGTTTCTGTGATCCCATTGCGGCACACCACCAAACCCCTTCTGGGCATGACACAAAATCCAGTGTTGAGAGAAACATCACGGATATCAGGTGAGACTGGATCATGTCCCGAGCTATAGGCTTTTAAAATATTTTCTAGTGTTTTTAAAAATGTAGTTTTATTTTTTGGGGGGTGTGCAAGTAGCTGGTCTTGCCTAGGGTACAAAATAGTCTAGCACTGTCCCTACTCCTCCCCAGGACTCGAAGACCCCAACAGATTCAGAGATTGTATAGACAGTGCTTTACCTAACCACCCCCTTACTGGAGTCTATTCATCACGTCATCAGTGGGAAAGGATCTCAACAAATTAAAACCAAACAATTGGACTCACAATTTTGGTACAGCAGCACACTGTCCTAAAAATTCTCCAGTGGCAACAACAAGCTACAACTCAATATCACGTTCACTGCTATAGAGTAGGGGTGCCCAACCCCCGGGCCATGGTCTGTTGCTGACCGGGCCACACATCAGGAAATCACAGACCACAGTCGCCGCTCATCTCCTGCTGTGCAGCCAAGCCCATGTGTCCTACCTCGGCTCCTCCTCCCACACGGCTGACAATGTCATCCTATCTGCAGGGCAGAGGGCGGGAAGAACTGCAGATCAGAATGGGCAGCTCCCCCCTGCCGCCTGCCCTGCTCATAGGATGAATCTAGTTTCCAGAAGTAGGTGGAGGTCTCAGAGATGCTGCCTGTGAGATATACCAGCGCTCAATTCTGACCCAAAAACCACACAGGCTTGGCTGCCAGCCAAGCCTGAATTTACCTACACTAACAAAAATCCTAACACTTACACTCTAGCAATGCTAGGGGGTGCTACGGGGGCACTGTAATGTAAAGGGGAGCTGTGATATGAAGGGGAACTGAGGACACTGCGTGACTGCTTTAACCACTTGCCGACTGCCAACCGCAGGTTGACGGCGACAAAGTGGTGCGATATCGCAAATCACCGTCATCTGACGGCGGCTGCGAGATCGCGCACTGTGAGCGCGCGCCGCCGGAGACGCGCCCGCACGCTCACTGTGTTCGGGGAGGGCCAGGGAGCGGGTGCGGCGGCTTCGATTGCCGCCGGCTACCCGCGATGCCCCCCCCGGAGTGAAAGAACGGAGGTCCGTGTAAGTAAACACAGACCTCCTTTCTGTGAGACGGGGAAGGGCTGTGATCACAGCCTTCCTTTACACGGAAGCTGTGATCGCTTCCCTTCCCCAGCTAGGGCAGTCCCCCCACAGTTAGAACACGCCCAGGGAACACAGTTAACCCTTAGAGCGCCCCCTGCAGGTTAACCCCTTCACTGCCAATGGCATTTACACAGTAATCAGTGCATTTTTATAGCACTGATCGCTGTATAAATGCCAATGGTCCCAAAAAAGTGTCAAAATGGCCCGACATGTCCTCTGAAATATCGCAGTACCGCTAAAAATCGCAGATCGCCTTCATTACTAATAAAAAAAATAAATAAAATAAAAACCCCAAAAATGAATTCTCATCATCCGTAAATGCGGCCACTTTTGCGCAAACCAATCAATAGACGCTGATTGCGATTTTTTTTATCGCAAATATGAGGAAGAATATAAATCGGCCAATAAGTTCAGAGTCCAGGATAACACCAAGCACCCTGACATGTGGGGATGGGTGGATGGTTGTGCCATTGCTCTTAACAGAGAAGTTGGGGGAACTGGAACGTGGGGGAGGAAATATTATGAGTTCAGTTTTGGACAAGTTGAGTTTAAGAAAGTGGTGGGACATCCAAGCAGATATGTCTGTTAATAAGCTAGTGATACGTGAGGAGACTGATGGGGTGAGTTGGGGGGTGGAGAGGTAGATTTGGGTATCGTCAGCGTAGAAATGATATTGAAAGCTGTGGGAGGCTATCAGCCGACCCAGGGAAGAGGTGTATATTGAAAATAAGAGGGGTCGAAGAACAGAACCTTGGGGGACCCCAACAGAGAAGGGAAGAGGAGAGGAGGAGGTAGAATTGTAGGTTACGCTGAAAGTGCGATGGGATAGGTAGGACGAGAGCCACTGAAGCGCACAGTCACGAAGACCGAGGGAGTAAAGCTTGATAAATCTATCACCCGGTTTACAGCAGGATTGAATAAATGAAGAACAACTGTGAAAACTCAATCATGTCTTGTAGTGTTACTGTCTATTTCTTTTCATAAGAAATTTCCCTATAAGGGTCCATTCACAGGTCCGTATTTTTCTGGCACAGGTATGCACAGGTGTAGCATTCATCCCTGTGCTGGCAGTCCACAGAAGTCTTTTGGGGCACTCGGCTGCATGGACAGAGCCGATGTGTCCCAATATGACATGCGGGTTCGTGAACACACATAGGGTGAGTTCAGGAACCTGCACCCGCATGTCATATTGGGACACATCTGCCCTGTCCGTGCAGCCACAGGTCCCAATAGACTTCTCTGGACTGTCAGCACTAAGATGCATGCAACACCTGTGCATCCCTGTTCAAAGCAAACATGGACCTGCATGGGGCATGCAGTCAAACGCCTCATGTAAATGCCCCTAAAATGTTGCTATTTTTTCTTTTGCAATTACATGTCTTAGGGGTGCATGAGCTTTTTCAGTTTCATCAAAATGACTTTTCTCTTGTTAAAGGGGTACTAAGCCCAAAAGCAAACATGTATTATATTATTGCTTACAAATTCTTAGATGTGATGGCTGAATTCATTTTTTTTAAGCGTCCCTTCTTTTATTTTCACCGGGTGATCTGGCCAGTACATCTGTTGCTTTTCAACAGAACATGTTGTCTTGCAGATGTAGTAATTAGAGGGTTGGGACAAGTCATTTACCACTGACAGAGGTGCGGAAAATGTTCAGATTTTATTTTTTTAATGTAAAACCTTTATCCCAAAAGGAACAAAACTGTTTGGAAAGGACTGTTTGGCTCCCATGCTCCTTCTCAACTAAGGCTTCTCCCACCATGGCATTTACTGTATAAGGGCACAGGCTCTACCCATTACATCACTACAGGGAGGCTTTCTTTAAAAGGGGACTAACACTCAATTACATAACTCCCTATTAACACACTATTTTGAGACAGAGCCACCTAGTGGTAGATTAACTAACTGCATCTACTTACAAGCCTGTTCCTTGGCAGCACATAAGCATGGAGGACACCTGATTAGTTCTAAGTACTGACCCTCCCTCTACCTGGTCTTCAGTGCAGGAGGTTACAGGTGGCTCAGATTTTGGAATTTTAAGTAGTGACATCTAAAAATAATTTATAAACACATATTTTACGATTTTTAATGAATAACTAACTGCATTAAGTGTTTTTTATATTGAATCCATTCCAGATTTGTGTACCGTTCCTTAAACTTACTAAGCATCTTTGCTATCAGCCTTTATGGGCAACAAAAATGCTCAAGAACCCCAGATATAGATATTTTGCATCTTTTTCTGTAACTTCTAGATGAAAATAACACAGATTATAGTAACAGCTGGTGGAGGAGTTGGATGAAATCCAAACACTGCTTTCCGTTACAAATGACAATGTGCTACTTTCCTCTCCAATGTCTGCAGATAAAGATAGAGAAATAGGCGTGAGATAAAAGACTGCGCACTTTCAGTGATTTAAGAGCACTGAAATATGATGTGCATCCTTTTTTGTTCTCAATCCATTTCAGTAATGGCAAAGAGGACACAAGTTACTGCAGAGGCATGATAAAAAGAAGGTATATATAATTTAAGTAAGCTTAATATGAGTTTAACCTGATGCCAATATTTATTATGTTACTTGTATTATGTAAGCGTTTAAGCCCCAGTAGAGTTTGCAAATTTTGCAGATTTGATTTATTAGAATAACAACATTTCATTATGGCATCGAACAAGAAATGCACTGGTGATGGATACACAAAATCTCTGGGAAGGAGTAGAAGATTCCCTTCATGGGATAACTCTGCCTTCTATTGGTCTGGTTAAGTTCATAGGTGCTTTTATCCTCTAAATCACATGTGTCAAACACAAGGCCCGGGGGCCGAATGCGGCCCGCCAGGCCATTTCATGTGGCCCTCACACCAAGGACTTTATTTTCAGCCAAAACCCTGCACACTCCTAAACCCTGCCCGCTCCTAAACGCTGCACTCTGTATGTAGCGCACTCCTCAAACATGCACTCTGTACACATTGCACTCCTGAACACTGCAATCTGTACATAGCGCACACCTGAATCCTGCACCTGGTACATAGTGCGCCCCTGAACTCTGCACTCTGTGCACAGGGCACCTCTGGAACTTCACTCTGTACATTGTGCATCCCTGAACTCCGCACATAACGCACTCCTGGCATTTATTGCCCCTTTAAAATTCTCCCACTGGTAGTGCAATTTAGGCGTACCCACTGTTCGATGGGGGGGGGGGGGGG
>BLSH010087033.1:761970-783755 GCA_018402905.1 Glandirana rugosa
AACGGTGATAAGAGGCGCAACATTTATGCAGTCTTACAAATACAGCTGGCCCTTTGAAGGCAACTATAATGCTCATGTGGCCCTCGATGAAATTGAGTTCGACACCCCTGCTCTAAATGATGGATAAAAAGGTTAATTTTTGCAAAAGCAGTGGTGAAGTGCAACAAACTGGGCTACTGCTCCACAGAAGTTACATCAGGTGATGTTTTTAAGCTTGCGAGCAGGACCAGTTAGTTGGTACCAAATACAGAAAATGGCATTCGAAGACCAAGTAAAGTGGTACAATTATCATTTGGTTAGATGAAGGTAACAAATAACACGCGGAGAATAGTGGCAAAGTACTTGGCTTAACAGTTCCAACACTATGGCATAACATCACAGTAATACAGTCAACACAAATGCAGAAATTCTAAGCAATCTTAGTGGCAAATTAGAGTAGTTCCATCACTTATTTTTGTCACTCAAGTAAGGCTTACATATACCGGAGCAACATCTGAGAAGGGGGGGGGGGTGGCTCTTAGGCAGAGTAGTGTTGTAGCGGCTCTAGGAAGAGCTAATCCCACTCTTATCACAACAGCGCTGGGGCCAGCAAATAGCGGAGCTGACAGTGGTATTTCTAGTCTGTCCTTCCTCATCAGGGACCTCTGCCTAAGGCTAAATATTCTGTCATTATCTAGTGTGGCTCCTTTCTTTACCTTATCCAATTTGCAACTGTGCACCCACTGCAGCAGGGCACTGCTATTTATCAGCATTGCCCTCACTCAAGATGACTGTTGAGGTCATTCAGGGTTGCAGCCTCCAAACCACTGCTCCCCTGAAGACACCTGTAAGAGTTTCTCTCATCCTCCACTCCCTCTGTACAGGGATCAGCAAACAGCACCACCTACAGGGGGGTGGGTAAACTGTACCTGCCTACAGTCTGTCTGCCTGATTACTGCCCTACGTGGGGAAAAATGAATTTACATGCTGTATATTGTCCTCTCTCTGAATCATCAGTATATGGCTATGGGCTTACATTAGTAGCTATCTTACTACTATTCCACAAGTATCTGTCATAATAGTGTATGAACATCAAAGCCCTGAGGAAGCAGTGTATTTCCACGAGCCACGTAGACGTTCTGGTATCGAGAATAGTAACTGGTTAACAGTTTGGTACAGACAAGGTCTGATTTCTAATGATGGCTATTTGAGAATACATTTTTATTTCAGATTATTTTTGTTTCAATAATCTTTATTGGATTTTAACAAAAATGTACAGGTAAGAAGGTATATTGCGCCATATAGCTTCGGAACATCAGAACATGCAACAAGAAATTGTGATTATACATACTATGCATGTATTAGTTGGGCTTGGGTTTGGTTTAATTTCTAGAGAACTCGACAGCCGCAAGGCCGCTAAGCTCTGCCCAAGACACCCCTTTCAGGATCAAAGCTGTGCCTTGGGGTAGGCCGTAGACCCACCAAGTAGTATTAGAAATAGATTTAATCTAGCACAGAAGATAGAGAGAGAAGAGAGAAGGAAAGGAGAAAGAAAATATAATGGGAAGAGGTGAGGGAGAATTAGTTGAGTAGTTGAGGTAGTCAGCATAGTGAGAGGGAGTTAGTTTCGTAATAATATATTATCTGGTATTTCAAGCAATAAAATTGTCCAATGTAATGTTAACATTTCAACAGTTGTTTCATTTCCCATATGGCACCTCCTTAGGGGCTGTCATGAGGAGTAGTTTTTTTTATTATCTTATGTATATTTGGTGTTGATGATAAGAGTAAATGGTTGTTTATGGGCACTTTGCAGCTCTGGGGTCTAAGAGCCAGAATTGCCAATGCTTGTGGAATTTTCCTAGTGACATGTGTGCTTTGGCATATAAGAATTCCATGGTTAAATGATCGTTTAGAATTGCAATGGTGTTTTGTAATGTGGGAGCAGTGGCTTGCTTCCAAACTCTAGTGATAGAGGCGGGCCGCGATTAATATATGTGTAATTATGGGTTGGAATTTTGGGTGCCAATTCATGAGTTCGAGCCCGAGGAGAGCCATATGGGGGGTTCATTTGGAGAATTTCCCGGTAACGTCTCCGATGAGGGTGGCAATACCTGTCCAGAAAGGGGTAATGGACGGGCATTCCCACAGGATGTGTAAAGTATGTCCATCAGCATTACAGTTACTCCAGCATTTCTTAGATTGGGATGGGTATATTAGGGCCAGTTTCACAGGTGTATAGTGCCAGCAGTAGAGTATTTTAAGAGTGTTTTCCAGTGGGAGATGTTCCTAGAATATCTAGAAGGGGGTGGATATAGCTTGGTGCCAAATGTAGATGGGGAATTTCTTTTGTGTTTTCCCAGAACAGTATAGCTGTTGACTTCTCCATTTGTGTGACTTTCGTTAGTAGGTTATATAGGAGTGAGATGCTTTGGATTTTTTTGTTGGTAGAATTGAGAAAGATTGCAATGTCTCTAGTTGTGGTATCCTCTGATATCACGGTGGATGAGAGGATATGTCTGATCCTTAGGTAAGCATAGAACTTTTTTATTTCAGATTATTTTTAAGTATATATTAATTTTGGTTTTAACCTCTTTAGGTGAATGCAACAATCCAGCATTTATATCCAACAATATATTATTGTAACATTTGTTTTTGATTGAAATTTTTTTGGTATGATGGAGGCTGGCATATAAATACCTATACTGTTTCTATTGTGTATTCTGTGGAATAGTTTGGGTGATCAGCCACCGTTTCTATGAGTTTGATAAGTTGACTGGTTTAGAAACTGCGGTTTTTAATCTTTTATTGGTCTGTGGAAGGAAGGCATGATCTGTTTCAAAAAAACCTAAAGCTTTGCATTTAGTCTGTTGTTACCTTCATTTGCGGTCAAGACATGT
Organism: Glandirana rugosa; assembly: GCA_018402905.1. Lineage (NCBI taxonomy): Eukaryota > Metazoa > Chordata > Amphibia > Anura > Ranidae > Glandirana > Glandirana rugosa. The sequence continues at coordinate 764,850 of BLSH010087033.1, forward strand.
TGAAAAAAACCAAAGGACTAAGCTTGTGGGTGCAAAAAGGAGACAAGGTGAAACTTGACTTGTTAGCCAAGTTAGGGCGAGCAATTAAACAACAATAGAGTGCTTTGGAACTACTGGCTGCTTGAGTTGATGGTTTAATGAAAGTGTGTGGAGTATATTATGTAGCTTTTGAGAAACCATCGCAGTGGTTGTAACCATATCTAAAGTCAAGAAGATGCTTAAATTCAGGCCTCATACACACGGACGTTTTTTGACGCCGGCGTTTTCTGGCGTCTTTTGCAGCTCTCCATGTTAGTCAATGGCCCCATAAAAACGTTGGCGTTTTTGAGCTGTAGATGACGTCGGCGTTAGTGAGCTGAAACTAGAACCCACAGCCATCGCGTTCTGAGGCTGTAACGTTTTGGCATTTTTTGACGCCGACGCCACAATATGCCAACAAACGCCAGCAAACGCCACCTAATATCATACCGGCGTTTTCCGGCGTTTTTTGACGCCGACGTTTTTAGGTTGAAAAATAGCAGAGGGATGATTTTTTTTTAAAAAAACCGCCTATTGACGCAGACGCTCACTAACGCTCAAAAACACCAATGCATAACGCCGAAAAACGCCGACTTTTTTTCCTTGACGTCGGGCCTGACGTTTTGTTTATTTTTTTAGAAACGTCCGTGTGTATGAGGCCTAAAAGTACAATGTATTTTCAGTTAACCCCTACTTTGGGATATTATTGTGTAATATTAGCTTGTTTACCTTAAAGTTTAACTATATTTTCTCTAAGCATGATTTAAATGTCTCCTGTAAATCATGCTTACACACCCTCTGGGCCAGTGCCATCATGCCGGCCTGACTCAGAATACTACTGCACAGAATATTGGTCACATGTCATCACACATGTACCATTCAATGCAGAAGTAAGAACCCCTTACTATCTCTGGAGAAGAGGAAGAAACTTTGATGCCACCAGACTGACCACAAGACCATTCAAAGTTGGAAAAAAAATATGCATATGTGGCTTGGTAATAGCTTGAAATTCTTCCAAAATGCCAAGATTTTAACTTTATGGTTGGATAACAAAAAGAAGTGACATAACAGCTATAGCTTCTGCTCAGCGAGCTCTGCTTGAAGGCTAAGGAGGCTGAAAATAAAAAGAGTTTGGGGAGGAATTAAGGGGTGGTTTACATGTTTATGGCTGATAAAGTATCAACTAAAACTGGCCATATACTAGTGCATTTTCATTCATATGAAAATTTTCATCAGTACAATTGATGACATGAAGAATGCTATGCAAAATACTTCAAAAATATTTACTTTCAACATATGGTTTTGGAGTGAATATACTTTCCCGAAACCACATTCACTGTTAGATTCCTTCTTTCAAGCAACATTTTCCATACTGCTCCTCCAAATTTTCTTCTCACTGTTGTCAATAACAAACATCAATTTGACTCCACTAACAATTGAAAAACTCAAATGAATGTTCTTAAAATGAAAAATTTTGAACTAAATTCTATTAGTATTTGGCCAGTTTAACAGTGTGCCAACATAAATTTAATTTAATAAAGGGTTAAACTTTGTCCACTATAAAACAGTGTGGAAATAACATATCAATATACAAGGAAACGTGGAATAATTGTGGCTTAAATGTCTCATCATGCAGCTAAAGCACTCTATGTGGCATTAAATGTGCAGTGTTGATTTCTGCATATCTCCAATAAATAAGAGTGGACACATGTGATGATTCTGCAGGAAGCCCATAAACAAACCTAAAATGCACATTCTGAATCAATTGGTGCCCTGGGCATTGTGGAAATACTTTGTGAAGCCCGTTAATATGGCATCTGATGCAGATCTGCTATGATGGTAATATTTAACCATGACAGGCTTAGTTATTACAAAAGCCAATTACCAGCATACAAGCTTTCTACCACAGTACTTTCACATAGGTCAAGCGTAAATGTTTTAATTTGCATTAAATATCACACAATAACTTCAGTTATTTGTGATTCAAATTTTAAATGATCACATAAAGGTTTACAACAGGCAGCTTTTGCACAGCACAGATAAGAAGATGGTCTTATACCACAGAATTAGGAGACATTATAAAAACAATATTCAGCAAAATGGATATTTTCAGTGCATTGCATACCTTTGTTTGCGTAGCACACAACTGCCATATTTTAACAATATTGCAATGTATCTATGTGTGTATTTAAATGGGATTTCGCCTACAGGATGGCTTTTGTGCACTAAATTTATAAATCTTTATAAACATTGCATTCTGTTAACAGAAAATATTGGCAAGAATAACTTCTGCTTCCTATTCTTATAAAATCTTCACAAATAAAGCACCTTCTAATGGCCGCACACATGATCCAAAAATCGTACAGAAATATTGCTTTTGAAGCGATCGTTTGATAATCTGATCATTAGTACACAGCTTTCGATAGCCGATTATGACAGTTCATCCGATATTATCCGATTGGACAAGCATGAACATTTTTCACGTAGATACCAGATTGTACGATTTTTGTTGAATTACTTAAGGACCAGAAGGATTTCCCCCTTAATGACCAGGCCATTTTTTGCGATACGGCACTGCATCACTTTAACCACTTCAGCCCCAGAAGGATTTACCCCCTTCCTGACCAGAGCACCTTTTGCGATACTGCACTGCATCACTTTAACTGACAATTGCGCGGTCGGGCGACATTGTACCCAAACGAAATCGACTTTCTTTTTTCCCCACAAATAGAGCTTTCTTTTGGTTGTATTTGATCACCTCTGTGGCTTTTATTTTTTGCGCTATAAACAAAGAGCGATAATTTTGAAAAAAATCCAATATTTATTACTTTTTGCTATAATACATATTCAAAAAACAAATGTATTCATCAGTTTAGGCCAATATATATTCTTCCTCATATTTTTGGTAAAAAAAACGCAATAAGCGTATATTGATTGGTTTGCGCAAAAGTTATAGCGTTTACAAACAATGAGAATTCATTTATGGGATTTTTATTATTTTTTTTTTTTTTACTAGTAATGATGGTGATCTGCGATTTTTAGCGGGACTGCGACATTGCGCGGACATATCAGACACTTTTGACACTTTTTTGGGACCATTGGCAGTTATGCAGCGATTAGTGCTATGAAAATGCACTGATTACTGTGTAAATGTCACTGGCAGGGGAGGAGTTAACACTAGGGGGCGATCAAAGGGTTAAGTGTGTTCCCTGGGATGTGTTACTAACTGTATGGGGGCTGGGCTGACTGGGGGAGGAGAGTGATCGCTGCTCCTATATACAGGGAACATATGATCACTCCCCTGTCAGAACGGATATCCGCTTGTTTACATACACGGATTCCCGTTCTGTCACTGCCGGGGAGTGATCGTGGGTGGCCGGTGGACATCAAATCCGTCCCACCGCTCACTGGCGTGCCTCACAATACTCGCTCCTGCGGCTGCCGTCAGGTGACGGTGGTTCACGCAGGAGAGCCATGTTGCTGCCGTCAAGCCACGGCAGTCAGTCGGCAACTGGTTAACTGACAATTACGGTTGTGCAAAGTTGTACCGAAACAAAATATATTTTCTTTTTTGTCCCACAAGTAGAGCTTTCTTTTCGTGGTATTTGATCACCTCTGCAGTTTTTATTTTTGTACTATAAACAAAAAAGAGTGACAATTTAAAAAAAATAACTATATTTTTTACTTTTTGCTATAATAAATATCCAAAAAAATGTAAAAAACTAATTTCTTCATCAGTTTTGGCCAATATGTATTCTTATACATATTTTTGGTTAAACAAATTGCAATAAGCGTATATTGTTGGTTTGCGCAAAAGTTATAGCGTCTACAAAATATGGAATCGATTTATGGCATTTTTATTATTTATTTATTTTTTTCCTAGTAATAGCGGCAATCAGCAATTTTTAGCAGGACTGCGACATTGCGGTGGACAGATCGGACACCTAACTGACATTTTTGACACATTTTTGGGAACCAGTGACATTATTACAGTAATTAGTGCTAAAAACCTACACTGTTCTTGTACTAATGACACAGGCAGGGAAGGGGTTAACACTAGGGGTGATCAAGGGGGTTAAATGTGTTCCCTGGGAGTGTGTTCTAACTGTATGGGGGATGGGCTGCCTGGGGAAACACACAGATCCGTCTTCCTGCATAGCAGAAAGACAGGGTTTGTGTGATCTCCCCTGTCAGAACGGAGATCTGCCTTGTTTACACAAGCAGATCCCCGTTCTGTCACTGCAGGGAACAATTGCAGGTGGCTGGCGGACATCAAGTCCACCCCATCCTCTGATTGGCTCCCTCGCTATCCAGTGGGAGCATGCGTGTGCCTCCAGCGGCTCGTTCCCGCGGCCGACCTGCAATGACGGCGATTTGCGGGAACGAGCCGACCTGGAGCAGTAAAATGACAGCGGCTGGTCGGCAAGTGGTTAATCAGTACAGTTGTTGTCTGAAAACACAATACAAATACACTACAACACATTACATCACTTTTGAATTTTTATTCTGTCGTGCGAGAATTTTCCTAACTTTAGTAACCTATTCAATTTCTACTTGCAACTAGCAAGCGAAATAAATCGGAGGATCAGTCTAACCAATTTTCAGATAGTCTGTACGAGGCATTAGGCCCTGTTCACAGGGGGTGATTAGCTATGTACCCTGTGTAGGGCCATCTTTTACCAGCATGGGGATGCACATGTGTTACATGCATCCCCTTGCCGGTGTCCCATTGTTGTCTATTTGGTCACATGGCAGCTTGTACACAGCCAATGTGTCCCAATGTGACATGCGGGGTGCTGGCAGGTGCGATTCCCCAAACGTACATAGGGTGAGTTCGGGAACATGCCCCCTCATGTCATATTAGGACACAGCAGCTATGTCAGTGCAGCTGAATGTCCCAATAGACGATGATGGGATTCCTTATGAACCAGCTAAGATTCGAGCCATGGGTGGCCCTGTCAACACCCTCCCACCTGGCGGAAAATTGTGGGCAGAACAGTGGCTTTATCTAGTCAGATTAAACCACTGTTCAGGTATTCTGACAGCTGAAGATACAAGCTGTTGAATACAATAGCCATTAGGGGAGAATCATTCATCCACACTGTTTAGGGAATTTATGGATTTCTCTCATCCATATTTAAGTTGGCTATACAGTGTATAGCCATCTTAAAGTAATAGTAAACAATCACCTTGTAAAACAACCCATTCAGTTCAAAATAGAAATGAAAGGCAAAACCTTTTTGTATAGATATTAAAAAAAACATAAATACCTTTTCTCCCTTTTTTATAAGTGATCACATCCCATCTGTTCTCAGCTGCATAAGAGCTGGGGGGAAGAGAAGCAGCAGCACACTGAGCTTTGCAGTGAATGGCTGTGCCACGTTATTTGAACAGGCCATGTTGTGCTCTCCTGCAGAAACACCAGGAATTTCACATAAAGGAAGCAATAAAAAGAGGACAGGATACGTTCTACTACAAGTACATGGTATAGCAGGCGCATATTAGGAATATGAAGTGTTGGGGTTACAAATGCTTTAAGACTAAGCTGGAGACAGCATAGTTTTGTATATTTACCTTTCCTCATTTCAAAAAACATGTTGGAAACTGCTGCCTGCTGCATCCTTTCCTTCATAATCCTTCCTAATAGCGAGTGGTGTCATCAATCATCAGCCATTGGTCAGATGATGGAGAGATGTTGCCGTCCGCATGACAGCTTGGACCCTAGCTTTTGCAAAATGAGAAGTCAGCAATTTCAGACTCAATGAGACTCTGGAAAAGGGTTTGGGTGTGCAGTTTATGTGTATCACTCCTTCTCAGGTTTGGGTGACTAATCAGTAACAGATTTAGCCATTTGTGCATGTCCATGTTCTTAAAAAAGGAAATTTGTTAACTTTCTCAATAAATGGAAATTGATCACAAACATTCTCTGACGACTACTCATCTGTGCATATACTGGCACTGTGAAAATCAGTTCTCCATTTTATATTTATTGGACAAGCCAGCCATCTACTTTTTATAGTGCACAAAGCCTTTGCCAAAGTGCGCAGTGCGCTAAAAGCTGTGTATTTCACTGGTGTATTTAAACAGCAATTTGTATTCACAGGCATCGGCACACATTTTATTACTTTATTTAGCACCAAAAACCAGAAGAAGCTTAAAATCTATTATGAAAAAAAAAAAGGAGGACCAAAGGGCCACGTGGTTTTTGACTGCCTTTTTTTCCAACTAGAAATTACTGTACATTTATTTTTTATAGATCTGAAAATCTGCCTGTGAATACAAATTGCTGTTTTAATACACCAGATCTGGAGCAACAACATAGTGCATTATATTATTAAAAAGGTAATAAAATGGAAACTAGTTACAATCCTGCTATGACGACTTCTCAGAGTCAAGTTAAATGAATAAATGCAAGCTAAACTCCAAAAAAGCAAGTGAAACATTTTATCCATCAGAAAAACATTATGCGCCTCATTCTAGCTCTTTTTGGATTTAAGCAGCTGTTTGGAGGATGGCCTAAATATTGGAGCTCACAGCGAGTGAAAAATTGATTGCGGCCATCAACATACCTGTGTACAGCCTTTGTCTTCCCTCCCCCCTAGGCAGACTTCAGATGGCAGAGACAATGAACTCCTATGGCTAAATGAGTTCATGCAGGGCAGCTCATGTTTCCAAAGAAAGGGAAGCATAACCAGTTACTATCATTCTGTTAAGGTCTGTATAGTCGTCTGACAAAGAATTAAGCCTATTGTCTGAAATCTTGCAGCAGCACTTTCAAGACAGAATTCTGTACTAAACATTGCTTTAAAATATACAGTTTATTCATTTATCAGTCCCATAAGGGTGTAATGATTTTTGGGCTTATTTCATATACTCAATACATTTATAGGAAAAACATATTATAACTGTGGTTTATTTGAATCACACAGCCATTGTGTACTGTCACCTGCTTTTGCTTGTTATCCTTAATCCCTCCAACTGTAATCTACATTAAAAGGATGCTGCAAACATTGCCTTCATTTGAATAGAGGGATCTCGGGAACAAGAATTTGCTTATCTGGTTTCAGAATATTAAGGCAGGAGGTTCCTAAGTGCTGTGTGTTTCTAGTATTTAAAGTCCACTCCTCTGCTCCTTCTCTATTCCCCTCCCGCTTCTCACATACTCTTGCATTAAGAGATGACTGTCTCAGTTTCCATTCAAGCAGTTTGAGCACATGCAAGATCTCAGTCTGCTGGCATCTGAAACACAGCATCAAGCTCTCTGTGGACTTTTCTGCAAGCACTGAATCTGCTCCGGGAGAAATGCTTTCACACGTGAATAATCCACCCAACAGAGTTACTGCGAACATCTTTGGATTTTATTAACAAATAATGCAAGGGTCAGAAACAGCTCCAGTCTGGTGTCATTTGTGGAGTTATTAAGGAAAGAGTTTGACCTGTAATTAAGGAGTTGTGCTTTTTGTTTCTTTCATGGTTTTTTAAAACAGTGTGGTTTGCTGGTCTCCAAACAAGAGAAGCTGCTGATGCGCCGCCGGTCAAAAAGTACATTCTGATGGTGTAAAGACATGAGACCAGATGATATCAACCCACGTACTGGACTGGTGGTGGCCTTGGTGAGCATATTTCTTGTATTTGGTTTCATGTTTACGGTTTCTGGATTTAAAGGGGAGACGTTGGGATCCATCCCACTTATTGCAATAGGGCCAGCCATTTTTCTACCTGGAGTGGCAGCTATAACTCTGGCAAGGAGGACAGATGGTTGTACAAAATGGCCTTATAAACAATGTGCCTGCTGCTGTAAGAAGGGAAAAGACAAGGAGAACGTAGAACTTCTGAAGACCCCATCTGATATGGAGTCCGGCAAAGGGAGTTCAAACGAACTGGACAAAAAAGCTAAACCAAAGGAAGAAAATGAGGGTTGTGAGTCTAACAAAATCACCACCATAGGGGATTCCAGGACGCTTACTACGAAGGGAGATGGAGATGAGGGGCTTAAATGCCAGGACCAATGCCATTCTACAAACACATTACCAGGAGGAGTAGAGAACCATAACACATGCTCAGTTTTTGATAAAAAGATTACTGCAGACCGAATTATATACACTGCTACAGAGGAGAAAGTTACACTAGATCCAAGAGACAGTGATGCAGGTGCCTATCCTCAAGGAGGGGACAATTCTTATAACAGGTATTGCTGTTATGTAAAACCAACAGAAGTGAACTGGGACCAAGAGACCATTGTCTAAAACCTAATAATAATGCACATATACACACTATACAAGAATGTTTTTGCACTGCATGACTGATCCAAGCCTTGTCGAAAACAATACAGGTGCTTATGTCTGGCAGTCTCCTGCTGAAGGTGTGTTATTGCAGATCAGCATGTCTAGGGTCATGGGTCTCCTGTTTTCTTTTTTGATAGTTCTGGCCAAACACAGTGCCTTGCTATGGAGCTGGACATGCGCGCAGCAAGCATGACCGATCACCGATAGGTCAACAGGCAGGGATAACAGCTCAGGCTAACTGCATAACACACTGACAATACACCAATATGCTGAATGATAAGTTGCTGCAACAACACTTTTGTTTTATAAATCATGTATGACCTATATTATTACTACATGTGGAGAAACAGGTACCCATACCTTCCTGGTAATTCTAAGTTGAAGCTTAGCAATGCAATGATTTGCAAACAGACATTTACTGATAAATGGCATAATGCTAAATAATAATTGTCATTTAACCAGTGGGATGCTGCTGCTAATTCTCATGACTTCTGATGATTTTTTTTAAAAATGAGAATTATCACCAGACTAATGTTTTATATGTTTCCTAAAATATAATAGTGTTTAAAAACATGCATGTCATTTGGAACAGTTATATTATAAAAAAAGTATTTGGTCATGGTTCACTTTATCTCTAACCTGTGCTAGAAGATATGAGGGAAGTTGGAAGCTAAGGTGGAAGCTAACTGGTTGCTAGAGACAGCATTTCTATGTATTAGATGCTACAGTTTTTAGAATTCTGTTCCAAAGTTTCCTTTATTATTTGGTGGCTATAAAAATGTGTAAATTCTTTTTACTGGTATACAGTCATATTGCTTAATGAAAATTGAAGGAAAGGTGGAGCAGTTGCCCAGAGCCATCAATCAGTACCAACGATATAAAACGACCATATAAAAGAAAACATAGCATGGATTCATTACTAGTTTTTATAAATCAGCTTTAAATTATGCAAGTTTTATATCGCTGCAAGTGCCAACATATTAAAAACTATTTCTGGTGATAAATCCCAATAATGTGCTGATGCAAGACAGTGTTAGGAGCTTCCATACATTTTCATTTGTATGATTTTTTTCTTACTAGGAATAACATATGCACTCTTAATAATTATTGACTATATACTTCAAATCTATTAACTGTTTGTAACTTGTAGGCTTCTTTAATAAATAGTACAGTATAATGCTTGCCTATAAATTACTCTAGTATTTGCATTGATAAATGAAAATTTTAATAAATGCCATGCTTTGAAGTGTTGTGCTTTAGTATACATATATACCTGGGTTTGTGGCTAGTACTTAATACTGACCAAGGGTTAATCTTATTAATGTATAATAGCTTTTGTGAGCATTTTCAATATGCTGGCTTCACCTCGTCATTCGTTGAAGGGCTTGTAAAATAAATTGTTTCTCAGTCCTCTGGCTATGAAAAGATTAATGTCAAAAAGTTGAGTAAGCTTTCAAACGTTAAAAGGGGAAAGTTCAGCTTTGCCCATCTCACTTGGGGAAGAGAAAGAGAACAGTGGTAAAATCCATTGACCTTCAAGACTGGTGGGAATTAATGAGAAATACATCGGGATCTGGCCTTTGTTTTAGATGAACTGGATTATCATTTGCAAACGAAGGGCAAAAAAAAGGTTACTAACAAGATCAGAAGCCATAAATATATGCAGATTAATTATGTTATTTCAAAATTGTCCCTAAATTATTTAATCAAGTACAACTGAAGTTTATGTATGCAAAGTGGAAGTATGCAAAACCTGTCCTATACAATTTATACCTATAGAATTACATTCCTAAGGATAAAGTCCTGTGACAGGTATAGTGGTCACAGTGACATGCTGGATTGTCATTTCTCTTGGGAATTCTAGCAGTAAGATTCCCCTTCTGTGCCATGGAGTTTCACTCCTCCCACTACATCATGTATTTAAGTGAACCCTGCTGCATTAATATATTAGAACTCAGAAGAATGCTAGGAAGCCCCTTATAATTTCTACAGCTCTTTTGCATGCCTTCAAAGTCCAAGAGGCTTATAAAAAAGGTTTTATACCCTAGAATCAATAAAAGAAAACATGAAAGGTTAGTTTTGGGTGGACAAAAAGTTTGATGAATGGGATAGTAAGGTTCTGTGCAGTTATACAAAAGTGTTAATCACAAACATAACCGGTAAATACATTTAAGTCTTGATGGAACCCCTGAGTTACTGAACAAGCTGTGACAGTGTAATCTTTGCCTTCAGCCTAATTCTATTGGCTCATCACCATGATGGGCAGTATTACTGGCCAATAGAAACAGGTGGAAGTTGGCAGCCCAGCATTTGACACATTGCAAAATGTCAAAAACAGGTTTCTGCAGTGATGGTCTTATCATAGTATCTACAATGCATCTAACTATAAAAATGAAATGGGAGGACACAGGAAAAATGAATTCCTTTTCTTCCTTACTTTTCTTCAACAATGTATGGAAAAGTTACTGGCTTAGTTTATATGTACAATCTCAACAGATGCTTGCATAATGTGCTATGAATCTTTTTCTTAAAGGAGATCTTTGCTTGCCACCCCCCTCCCCACTTACTGGGTGGTTTGTTGCTTCCATTACCGATACTCACCCACCCAGAGGATCCAGCGTTGTCCCACTAAGATTCTATGGTTCTCTGCCACCTCTTGGTCCTGTGCTGCCATCATGATTATGACATCATCAAGAGGCCCCCGGCTCTCCCTGGTTCAGCTGGCACGCGGCACTAGGCCTGCCCCCTCCTTCTTTGTGAATGAAATGCCTTGCCCACTGGGATATGTGACATGCATATCCCAATAGGCAAAGGAAGGCCAGTGCACATCATTTGCCTAGGCAAATGAGGTGGAAGGAAGGGCACAAGTTTTTGTTTAAAAAAAGTAATAAAAAAAAAAAAACACAGCTCTAATCAGATAGTTGAGGGTGAAGATCTGCTTTAAGCAAAAAATCATTAGCAAAAAATATGGAAAACACTCAAAATAGCATGATAATGCATGTAGTAATCCATGTAACCAGAAAAACTGGAGCACCATAGAGCAGTCACCAGCGCCCAACAACATGTCACTTTATTGAAGATTCATGGAGATAAAATCACAATCGCTGATGCATGTCAGCATGTCAGGCCTCAATCATAACAGTAGCAGCTGAGTTCTCTGGTGACTGTGATTTTTATCTCTTTGGATCTTCAGTAAAGAGACTAGTCTTGGGTAGTAGTGGCAACTGAATGCACCAGTGGCTGTGATTTTTATCTCTCTGGATCTTCAGTAAAGTAACTCTCCTTGGGTACTTACAACTGCTCTGATATGCTGCAGTAATTTTGCTAATTAAATTTGCTGTGTACTCTAGGAAGTGGACTGTTGATATGGCATACTCACTGTGAGCTGAAACTAATTTGGATGTGAAAGTCCTTGATATTAATCTTGATGAAGTGCAAAGATGTGAACAGGCCTGAAAATGTAATAGCATGTCCCTAGTAATGATCATGGTTTATGGTAGTGCTTACTAGACTATTCTTTCAAGCCACCTGTGGTCATTTCAACCGCAGGGAACCATTGCCTCTGTGATAGTGCACATAGGGATAGACCTAGAGACCAGTTAATATTTCTTTTTATGGAGTGCTCACGTTTTTAATTCTACAGCTACAGGTGGTTAACACTTAGCTATTTAACCAACTAAACTAAATCTCAGAATATAGTTGCAATACATGTATTGCTAGAAGCACTTGAGTTTGGTTGGCATTTGGAGTAGAAAAGATGCCTATATATGGGTGCTACTATACAGAAAAGTTGGCGATTAATTATTCTATGTATTATTGGTCCACATACAGAGCAGAGCTAACTGCTGCAGCCAATATTTATTCAGGTGCTGAATTTGTAGGTGTCAAAGCAGCAGAGGACTGCTAGATGTGGGCTGAGGGGCTGAAAGACACAACTATCCTAGAATACTCTTTAGTCCCTGTATCACCAACGGAAGGTCACGTCTTTTTGCCAGGGACCTTAGCAAGGAGATTTGTATTCCTGCATGACACTCCAAGGTCACAGTGCTCAAGTTTGTCTCACATGGGACAGCTGAAGGATACAAGTCACGAAAGGAGAGTACTGAAAAGGTACACTTGAGAACTGGGCAAAAGGTGAATGAAAGACTTATGCATGTTAACAGGTAATACGAAAACCATCCTTGTTTTACCAGATCAAATTTAGAAACATTCTTTACAACAGGAATAATGTAGTGTTCATCTGTTAGCATATGTCAGTTGTATAATCACTTCTATAAAGCCCTATGTAACCTTAAAATGGGACTGTCTGGATCATCCGAGTTTGGCCTATACACGTGTATCAACATAACATACTACAGTTGGACAAATAAGTGTGTAAGTGCACTTACAATACATTTTAATAGCATGGTCAAGTATGTTAGACATAGATTTGTCTGCATACATGTTATAGGGCCAGAAATATCAGTAAAGGGACTATGAAGTGCTTTGAAAGTAGCAATGATTTAAAAATAAAATCCCAATTTATTACAAATATTGGGCTGTGGGGACGAGCAGCACACAAGGGCTGACAATGAAACTGCATTGATTTAGTCTAGTACAAATAGCAATAGTTTGCAATACAGCATGCATATAAATTTACATTTTTATAGATTTGTTTCCAATCAACTGAATTTTATGCTTTGTGACTCATCAGTTTTTTTTTAACTTACCATCTGCCTAAAGTCAACCCATTGGCTTGCCTTACCTTCTAAGGTGAATCCATTTCAATAAAGCATGCACCTTGCTTGTTTGTCTGATTTAAGTTCAACTTGTCTGAAATTTTCAGAAACCAGACAGCATTATTACATATATATCATCTTCCATAATTTATCCTGGCCTGCCTACCTGTACTCCCTTGTGCTTTTCTACTGGCAAGTAAGGTTGCCTATCAATGAGGGAAGCGGAGGAGGAGGGCTAAGAATCAACTACAGTAGCTGTGGTCGGTGTTCCACAGCATCCAGATTTTGTCGATACCTAGTCACTGGAAAATGTAATTTACTGTAGGGTTTACTTATTATTATATAAAATAAATATAGTTAAAATGAAACATAAATATAAAAATATATAAAGGCTAGTTCTGAAGCGAAGTCATAAGAGAATACCATAAAATAACTTTCATATTGCTTACTACAGCATTGATAGCATAACATTAAACTGAAAATGACAAACTGCATTTCTAGCATTGCTAGCAAATGCTGACTATTGCATTCCATATGTGACACAGGTTCATTTACATCAGTTGTCATTGTAAAGCTATAGTGTGTTTTCTTTGTCATCTCAAATAGCAGAAATATGGTGCCTTTTTAGGATCATTTCATATTATGCTTTCACTCCCTTCCAAGGATAATATCTTTACAGGAAAAAGTTCTTCATCTCTTTGAAATTATCTGAATTAAATTACTTAAAGTAGACCTTATCCCCAAAATATTCCTTTGCCCTGCATATTCCTTTCCCCTTCTTAGTCATTTTTACATTTTTTGCATGTATGGTCCATCCTGCCTCCATTGTCACCTAGGTAAGAATGATGAGAAAAGAGTGGGGGAACAGGGAGTGGGACTTTAAATGAAGCTTATGAATAGCCTGGTAAGGCTCTAGTTTCCATCCCTAAATATAATGTGTAAACATTGCACTGGTATGCAATAGGACAGGAGGGTGTGACTTTAAATGAAGGATGTGGTTGTCAAAATATAGCATTGATGGATATAAATCGATTGAGGTAGTAAAATTATTCTATTAAATGTATGCAAGTAATCATCAGTTGAACATATAAGTGGTCACATAAGTGATCCGGTTTGTTAAAACATGATCATCAGTCAAAAATCATACAATACATAATACAAGTTCCCCATCCATCAGTTTCGTATATATATAAACAGCGTTATCTCATAATGAGCAGCCCCCCCCCCCCCCCCAAAAGACCTGCATAGGAAATACTCACACAGGTCACACACCAACTGTTCCGACCATGATGTTCCTGGACAGCTCTTCGCCTCAGACGCCGCACAGCTAGTGTGTGACCTGTGTGAGTATTTCCTATGCAGGTCTTTTTGGGGGGCTGCTCATTATGAGATACCAGCCCCACCATCCTGCATTAGGATACTAGTAAGATTTACCCTTTTTATATTTTTTCACAGATCATAACACGCTTGCTTCTGACGAGTGACCCCAAAAGTCACGAAACTCATAGAGCTAACACATGCCATGTTTTCTGCTATTACTATGCGCTATTGTTCTCCCATTGTTTATACTATTTATACGGTATATCTGGGGTATTACCCTTTGGAATTTCAGAATATGAGCCATGCTGCGTGTCACTGTTTGTTTAAATCACTGTTTATATATATACGAAACTGATGGATGGGGAACTTGTATCATGTATTGTATGATTTTTGACTGATGATCATGTTTTACCAATCTGGATCACTTATGTGACCACTTATATGTTCAACTGATGATTACTTGCATAAATTTAATAAAATAATATTACTACCTCAATCGATTTATATCCATCAATGCTATATTTTGACCACATAGGTAAGAATTATGTCAACCTGCGCCTCCAGGGATATCTAGAACAGATATCTTAGTAGGCATCAGCTTGAGGCATACAACACTGGAAAAGAAACCTGACCTGACAATGCCTCATTAGGAGGCCAGTTTCAAGAACCAGGAAAAAACAGCTGGATCCCAATGATGTCAAAAATTAAGATGGAGGTGTGGGTCCTGTTTTGCAAAAGATGGCAGCATGGGTTCTGATTTGCAACAGATCAACACTGGTTTGGATGAGTACATTTATTACAGGCAACCCAGTAAAAAAGATAACGTTAAAGTGATTGTATGCCCCCAAATGCAATTTTTACCTATTGGTAAGCCTATAATAAGGCTTACCTGTAGGTAAAATGAATATCTCCTAAATCTGAACGGTTTAGGAGATATTAACCTTGCACGCAGCCGCTGACATCAGTGGCACATGGGTAGCGATATCCCGGCGCATCTCGCCGGACCTTGCCAGAAACCTTGCCGGAAAGAAGGGCTCCCATGCACATTTGTGGGAGTGACGCCTCGCGGTGCCGGCCACTCACAGCGTCGGAGCCGCAAACCCAGAAGGATCCCCCAAGGGAAAATGTCAGCTCCCTCTGCGGGAACTGGGCGCATACTAGCTCATTATGCCTTTGCCTTACAGGTTTTTTTTTTTTTTTTGGAGCATACAACCGCTTTAAAAAAAGGGGATGAAATTCCTCTTTAAAAAAGGAGCTGCACTCAATAGAAAAAAAAAAGAAAAGGTGAGCAAAAGATGAATATTACTCCTAGCAGCTGCTCTTTCCTCATTACTGTCTTACCATGTTCTGCATTGTGTCTTTGTATAGGGGAAACCATCTTGATAGAGGCAGGGCTTTCTTTCATTATGACTGAGCCTACAGCAAGAAAAACAGTTAGCAGTCCAGTGGTGAGGTGACAACATCAAATCTTACTTCAAATTCTGGGAGACTAGCAGTTAAAGGCTCATTTACTTAGCTCTACCTCTCATCTACTATCATCTACTACCAATACATAGCTATAAGGATGTAGGCACAAGAGCACCTAGGCATCCCCACAAGAAAGTTCACTGCTATTTTTCAGGAATAATTCCAAACAATTGGCGAGGTGCTGTTTAGGCAAAATTCACATTTTCAGATGCTCCCTATAACACAACAAAACTTCATGTTTTAACTTCAGGTCCACTTGAAAGGCTCTTCAAATGTGGTTTGATCTTCGTGTAAATCAACTAGTCTTATGTTAAACAAACAATGCATTATATGTTGGCCATATCTTATACTGAATACATTGTTTAAATAGTCAAAGTATACTGGAAAATATGTTTGTGTTGGCCATACCCCAATCAATAGGATGTAATAAAGAAGCAAGGAGCTTCAGGAGTCGTTTGGACCTCTTTATCTGTTCAATACAATTATGGGTGCCATTTTTTTACCCCCAGTAATGATATAATTTATTCTGTCAGCAAGCTTTATTTATCTAGAAAATGCACAATGGATTTGCAACATCATCAATGGCATAATTGCTCATATATGGATTATACAGTTCCTAAATTAGGGAATAGCCATTGCTATTAAAACCACTTACTTAGGACTAGCTACATTGTAATCAAACATTTTCCTGGTGTTAAAATCCAATATTTATTGTACTATCCAAGCACAAATTAATGGTGAACTCCTTCTTTTTGCACTCCAATGAGTTGTGGGTTTTAGATGAGTTCCGGGGATGCACAAGTTCATTTTTACTACAAAACTATGGGCCCTGTACATACTCCAGACATTTTATGGCAATACCTTTTGGTGGCATATTGATTAATTAAAGTTTATCTAAACGTAAAAATAAAAAATAAAATATTTATTGCAACACGTCTTTTCTGTGCTTGCTGAAACTGATCTTAGTCAGAAAAATTAAAAGTAATGCAGCCACCTCATCTAAGGAAGAGTAAGCTGCAATACGCTACACTTTAGTTTTTGGGTTCAATACCCTTTAAATAAATACCAAACTTTATACATTTCGCATATTACATTCTAGAAACATAAAAATATTCAGCACAAACATAACCTTCAAGGACACATAAGCAGCTATGCACTTAAGGAAAAATTCAGAAAACCTTGCATAAAATAATTATAAAAGAAAGTGCAGCGCTAAAAAAATGTTCGATAATAAATATACATAAATAATCAGTTAATCTAAAGCACAAGATCATTCATTGAACAGAAGTCTGGAAAACGTCCATGAGTAAAGTCCATGAGTGAAAGATAATCCTCTGTGAAGTGAGTATAAATGAAAAAACACGCAGGTGCTCAGGTGTAACAGCTCCCATCCACCAAAGGCTAGACTGGCCTCTCGCCTTAAGGCCTCATACACACGGACGTTTTTTGACGCCGGCGTTTTCTGGCATTTTTTGCAGCTCTCCATGTTAGTCAATGGCCCCATAAAAACGTCGGCGTTTTTGAGCTGTAGATGACGTCGGCGTTAGTGAGCTGAAACTAGAACCCACAGCCAGCGCGTTCTGAGGCTGTAACGTTTTGGCATTTTTTGACGCCGACGCCACAATATGCCAACAAACGCCAACAAACGCCGGCGTTTTTTGACGCTGACGTTTTTAGGTTGAAAAATAGCAGAGGGATGATTTTTTTTAAAAAACGCCTATTGACGCCGACGCTCACTAACGCTCAAAAACGCCGATGCATAAAGCCTAAAAGCGCCGACTTTTTTTCCTTGACGTCGGGCCCGACGTTTTGTTTATTTTTTTAGAAACGTCCGTGTGTATGAGGCCTAATGATCCGACACTGACGGATCAACCAGCTGCTCAAACCCACATACAACTCCTCTGAGCATGAATGATCAAGTGCTTTAGATTTAGGGCTAGTTCACACCATAGAAACGCAGTCTGGATGCTTTTCTGCATGGGCGTTTTTGGCGCGTTTTTGGTGCGTTTCAGTGCATTTTTGATGCAGTCCAGTACAGCAAAAATGCAGCATGTTCTCCTTTTTTTTCTGGAGCTGGAACGCACTGGAACTGACTGCACTGCTGTGAACTAAGCCATTAAAAGCCATATAACCTACTTTCCATGCGTTTTGTTGCAGAAAAAAACGCACTGGACTGCATGTGGTGTGAACTGGCCCTAACTGATTATGTATATTTATTATCAAACATTATTTTAGCACTGCACTTTCTGTTATAATTAAGCATATTACATTCTGACTGACTTATATATTGCTGTAGAAGTACCCAGACCACTGCTTTGTATAAGTTTATTGATCGTATACACGTGGCACTTTAGATGGTTACAGTTCTAGGATTTATGCATACCATTTTATTCATTTATGCAACCAAGCTGATTAACATACGGCATACCCTTCATTAATACCAGCAAAACCCACCTATGCAACCCTCTAGACCAGTGTTTCTCAACCTTTTACGGTGAAGTACCCCTGGAGGTCTAAAAAAAATTCCTAAGTACCCCTGTCTCGAGAAAGTAATTTCTATTGTTTGGGTGTCATGGTTTCTGTGTGTGTGTAATGTCAGTATGTTTGTGATGGTTTTTGTTCGTGTTCAATATCATTGTATGTGTGCATGCTGCAATGACAGATACACACACACACAATATATATATACATACACTGATAGATAAACATTGACAATCCCAAACTAACACACTGTCAGACACACGCACATAGTCCAAAATGAATACACAGGTAGACACATGCACGCACATGAAGCCTACCTGTGTAGTGCCCACCAAATGCAGCCTCATCAATGCAGTGCCCACCAAATGCAGCCTCATCAATGCAGTGCCCACCAAATGCAGCCTCATCAATGCAGTGCCCGCCAAATGCAGCCTCCTCAATGCAGTGCCCACCAAATGCAGCCTCATCAATGCAGTGCCCACCAAATGCAGCCTCATCAATGCAGTGCCTACCAAATGCAGCCTCCTGAATGCAGTGCCCACCAAATGCAGCCTCCTGAATGCAGTGCCCACCAAATGCAGCCTCCTCAATGCAGTGCCAACCAAATGCAGCCTCCT
>BLSH010087033.1:791525-802944 GCA_018402905.1 Glandirana rugosa
AATATATATATATATATATATTATATATATATATATATATATATATATATATATATATATATATATATATATATATATAACACAACTATACACATAAACATATATAGTTATTATTTATATGAATCCTTAACCTTGCTGGTGCTGATATTAGGAAGAAAAAGGCCTTTTTCCTCACATCACAGGAACTTCATACCTAAATTTTCCACCTCTGAGCTGGTGAATCTGGGACGGAGATATTTTACAGAGATGGCCAGTGAGATCTTCAGATCTCACCTTCATAAACCGGTCATCTGTGTAAAAGTGAATGACAAAGGGTGTGTCTTGTGATGAGAAGTGAAGAACATGTTTTCCACTCCTCATCTCAGCTTCATAAACTGGTCCACCTGAGAGATCAGCCGTGATCCTCAGGATCTCAGCCCTTCTCTGTTTCATAAATGGACACCTAAGTGATTTAGTGGTCTGCCAGAAGATTTGTAATTTAGAGCATTCCCAGTAATAAGATACCAGCTACCCATGTGGTTTTTGCATCTCCAGCATATGCAGATAGGCCTGAAGCAATAAAAAAAACCAGGCAAAGGGCAGACATGACTAGGTAAACAGGGAAAGAGGCAGATAGGGGGTTAGAGCTTAAATCAGGAGATATGAGGTTACATATCAGGATTGGTGGGTTTGAAGGTTTAGGAAGGGCATCTATGTTGTCTAGGTGGGATAACTTCAAGCAATGTGAAGCCAGCGGATGAAGAAGAAACTTCTGGGAAGACTGGGCTGGAGAAATCTAAACTGGACAAGATTAAACTGGAGTAATCTAAAAAAGAGGACAAAGAGAAGCGACTGATCCTTTGTAGTTTTGGTAATTGGCTTTAGGCGTTTGCTATCCTGGCAAGAGTTACTGGGGAAAAGGAGCCCGAGAATTGCGCTTTTTTTGTTACCTGGATGCCATTAGCGATGCTCACAGAGTTTACGGAGGCATGGCATGGCTTTGCTATGATGAACAATTTCATCATTGTAAAGCCATTTTGCTGTCTTTGCACTTGCATTGCAAGGATATCAGCTTATGGATGAAGCTGATGACGTCAGTATGGGCCTCTGCAACATTTTTTTCCAGGGGGGAGTTGGGAGATCAAATACCACAGGACAACCACCTGTCAAGCAGAAGGGGTATTGCTGGCGTTACATATGAGGGAGCGTGCCAGTTTGGAATCGGTTGCCGCTTCAAACACAAATACTCTGGTTGTGGCGGATCTCACGCACTTTCTCGCTGTTTCAAACTGAAAAACGATGTTCCTTAGATGCTTTGGGAAAAAGAGAGGACTCTGGTAAGGGCGGAAAGGCTGCAGCCTTTCCTAAGTAGGTATCTGGACCGGACAGCTGCTTGGCTTTTGGAGTCTAGTTTTGCAGATGGTTTCTGTATTCTGTGCGCTTTTTCCTGCATCCCATCCATGGCTAACAATTAGAATTTTGTGCTTTTCTACTCTTCAGTGGTTTTTGAAAAGCTACAGAAGGAGGTAGCGTTGGGGCACATGAGTGTCCAGTTTTCATGTTCTCCTCTTGAAAAGCTGGTGGTTTCTCCTTTAGGCACTGTCCCTAAGAAGGAACCTAATAAATTCTGCTTGATCCATCACCTTTCCTTCACAAAGGGTGGTTTGGTTAATGATGGGAGAGGCATGCATCATTTCATAAACCTCTTTTTGATGCAGCAATCTTCTGGGTCAGGCATTATGGTCAAGGCGCTCTCATGAGCACGTGTCGGTAAAAACGTGTTGGTGGGAGACAGACGGGGTTAAGATTTACGTAAATATGTCAATGTCTGCTATGGGAGAGCTATGCTCTCAAAGTATGATGGTTAATTAGTTTGTTATTTAACTTTGTGTTTCCAGGAGTCCAGTTATTTCTCTACTCTGTTGTCACATTTTTGGGGTTGCGTTCGATATGTGCAAAGAGAGATCACACAAATACTTAAAAGAATAACATTTATTAATGTAATGACTGATACAGATAAAGAAAATACCAAGTATACTTAACTAGAGGTGCTTTTTCTTCTGCCATGGAGTCTCATTTGCTGTTTTGCAACGTGGCACAGGGGACCAGGACCAGACACTTGCGTCGTGGCTGTTCTGGGTGAGACTAAACTCGTATAAGATTTGGCTGTGCTATTAGACTTGTGTATATGGAATAGACCACCCCCAAGCCAACTCTCTTTGCAATATGACCCCTCAAGGACTTGACCAGTTAACAATAACATTTTTAAGGTAAAGCTATGCTTATGTCCTTATATGGCTCTTTGACCATGATGTGGAGGCTTAGAATTCATTAGTGAGCCACAATATGAACCAACAATAATATAAAATATACAGTTTCCCCAACACTCCACCCCCTGGCTCACAAATATCATATAATGCTTCCAATTGTACATAAAGGCAACATATCAGTATTGGAATGCTCCTGATAATTGTAAACAATAGGAATATTTCTCCCACCCTCCGGTTTACCTTAAATAAAAAATGGGGGATCTAAAGTGTATATACATATTTTCCTTTCCCTGTCTGATTCACCTGGAAAGAAAATCTCATTCGGCTATTTTAGGTCTGAAAAATATAAAAATATCCAAAGTAAAAAAAACTATATGTTGGACTAACAGAAGAACACCAAACTTCTTCTTTCGAAAAGCACAGGAGCAGGTATGAACATCAAACTTTCCTTTCCAAGAGTTTAAATGCATAGAAACTTGTCAAAGTCCTCCATACCTGGTGATGGACAGCAGAGTCTTAGACATCCAGTGATCAGATCGTAGCCGCAGCGCAACAATTGTAACACTGTAGAACTGAAAGAACTGTAGAATACAAAGTCCATATCCTCCGGACTATTGCAGCTCACAAGTCATAGATGTGCAGGCACATAACCACATCATAGATTATGTCTTCTAAAGTCCCACCAGAGGGTTTTGCTTTTCTAATTTGCATTTAGGGATGTGGGCATACTCTCCACTTATCCCAAGGAGTTTAAGCATACCTACTCGTTGCTGTCTGGCTGAAAAGAGTAGCTAAAATCAATGCAATGGAGGATCTGGTAGCAACAGAAAATGGCCTCCGGGAGAAATTCTCCAATAAATGGTTATACTGACATGAATTTGCTTACTCCGAGGAATACGCTGAACTAGTATTGTGAGCCCAGAGAAAACGTTGTACATTCTGGTTGGTAAAGAGTGAATGGATGGCAGAGTCCGCCTCCATTATATTCCTCACCCCCCTTTTTTTTCTTTCCCACTCCCACTCTCAACCCCCCCCCCCCAATTTCCCCCTCTTCTTCTCCTTATCACATGGGATATGGAGACTCCTTGATCTCAATGCTTACAGTCTGAACTTGGGCTGAATATCCACAAAGGACCTGTATGATGTTGAATATTTTTCATGTTCTTGGTCTCTGTATTTACTGTGTGTTATTATGAAAAGTAAAGTATTAAAAAAAAACACTTAATGTGTATATTTCCTCTGTGTACTCTGGTCTCCTCCCACAATCTAACGTCATTCTGGCAGGTTAACTGGCTCTTGTCTACACTGATCCCAGTATGTGTGTACAAACTACTAGGGATGGGCTGAACAGACCCCTGTTCGGTTCACAGCAGAACTTTCAAACACCACGAAAGTTCAGAACCGAATAATGAACCCCATTAAAGTCAAAGGGACCTGAACGTCAAAAATCAAAAGTGCCCATTTTGAAGGCTTATATGCAAGTAATTGGGTATACAATGGTTATAAGGGTCCGGGTCCTGCCCTGGGGGACATGTATCAATGAAAAAAAAGTTTGTAAAAAACATTATTTTTAAATGAGCAGTGATTTTTTGATTTTTAACCACTTCAGCACCGGAAAGATTTTCCAGTTTAGAACCAGAGCACCTTTTGCGATTTGCCACTGCATCGCTTTAACTGACAATTGTGCGGTCATGCGACCTTGTACCCAAACAAAATTTGCATCCTTTTTCTCCCACAAATAGAGCTTTCTTTTGGTGGTATTTGATCACCTCTGCATCATTTCTGATCACCGCTATAAACAAAAGAAAAGTGACAATTTTGCAAAAAAAAAAAAATAAAATTTCCTATTTTTGCTATAACACATGTCCAAAAAAAATATAAAAAAAAACATTTTTTTTTTCATTGGTTTTGGCCAATTTATATTCTTCATCATATGTTTTGGTAAAAAAAAAACGTAATCAGCGTTTATTGATTGGTTTACGCAAAAGTTGCCGCATTTACGAATGATGAGAATTAATTTATGGGGTTTTTATTTTTTTATATATTTTACTAGTAATGGCGGCGATCTGCGATTTTTATCGGGATTACGATATTGCAGTGGACATGTTGGACCATTTTGACACATTTTTGGGACCATTGGTATTTCTACAGTAATAAATCCTCAGGCGGCGCATGTGCGTTCACAATACTCATTCACGTGCCCGCCATCAGGTGATGGCATTTCGCGATAACGAGCCAAGTTGCCGCTGTCAAGCCACAGTGGGCGGTCGGCAACTGGTTAAAGTGAAAGCATAAAAATGAAAAATTCCTTCCAATATAATGCCTGGGGGGTCCCCTTAGTCTAAATGCAAAGTGGCAGATCTGTGCCATGTCTAGAATCTGCTACAGCAATAATTGCATTTATAAAGCCAAATTAATGACATTTTCCCTGCAAGCTGCCTTATTTTGCTCAGCAACAGCTGGGGAGCCAGTGTGTATGATGAGGCCACATGTAGTGCACTGGGAACAAGATTAGAGACTTTTTGGATAAATTCTGGTGTCACTTGTGTGTGGAAAAATTGGGCTTTTGGTGTTGGTGGTGCC
Source organism: Glandirana rugosa (assembly GCA_018402905.1). Taxonomy (NCBI): domain Eukaryota; kingdom Metazoa; phylum Chordata; class Amphibia; order Anura; family Ranidae; genus Glandirana; species Glandirana rugosa. Next base: position 796,358 of record BLSH010087033.1, read on the forward strand.
TTCACACCATAACCCTATAGATGTGCTCTTCATGAAGGCAAGAATTGGCCTTTCTGTAAAAAAAAATGCAATGATATGTACCTGTCAAACAGGTGCAGAAAAATTGGTCTTTGGGTGTCGGTGGCGCCTTCCCACCGTAACCCTTTGTGCCCCCTTTGTGTGGCTTTTAGGTGCTCTTGCCAACAAGCTGAGTGGTTGGACATTAAATGCCATGTTAAGCATGCAGTACCCAAATGGCTGGTGTTTTTGCCACATTTTTTGTGCCTGAGACAGTTTACAGATGACAACAGTGTGATCTGCTGCAGATGTGCTGAAAAAGGCCCAGACAGCTGAGCTTTGGGAAGTGGGCTTGGAGATAACAGCTGCAGAATGTGATGGAATAGGGTGGCTGCTCTCTACTCTTTCTGGATGTCGGCTTCCTTGGGGTTGTGCCGCCTCACCTTCAGTTTCCTGCTCTGGTCTATCTAGCACCCAAGTCGCATCAGTGACCTCATCATCATCATCTCTATCTACTCCATCTTCATCATCAACATTACCACTGGAGACCACTTGGCAATATGCTGCGGCTGGGGGAACATAAATGCCAATTTGTCTACCAGTGTTCTCCTCTCTCTCTAGGCTCATGTTCCTGTCACCCTCAACCTCTGAACCAACATCTGAATTCAGTAATGGCTGGGCATCATCAAGGAGCAAGTGGCTGACGCTGTGGTCAAATAACTCAGCTGACTCCTCCATGGCTGATGTTGGGGCTATGGCAGGAATAGATGTGGACAAGGAGGCAGGTTTATCCACTCTGACAACTGCAGGGGACTGCACACTTGTCTCTGCTTGTGTGACAGAAGATGAGGAGGATGAGGAAGGTTTAGTAAGCCAGTCTACCACCTCCTCTGCATGCTGTGGCTGGATAGCATGGGCAAACTCGCTAGACAGAGGAAATGATGCCCTGCCTGAGGACTGACCACAAAGTCCACCTTTGCCTGTGGACACATTTGTTGCTGGCCCCCTTACAATACCAAGGGAACATCTGCCTCTCCTTGTTGTCCTCCCAGACATTATTGGGAGGGAGGGGGCGGTGCTTATTAGCAAATGTAAAGAAGAAGTGGCAATCTGTATATAGATGCACTTTAATCAGTGTAAAGTGGTGTTTGGTGCACTTTAATTTGATTACTCACACCACACAGACACACTCCACGGATACACTATAATATACTGCAATATAATGTGTCAAACGTACAGTGACGCACAAAACTATATGACGTTAAACTAGCAGTAACGCACACAAAATGATATGGTGTTAAACTAGCAGTAACGCACAAAACTATATGGTGTTAAACTTGAAGTAACGCACACAGATCTATATGGCGTGGAACTGGCAGAAACGCACAAAACTATATGGCGTTAAACTGGCAGTAACGCACACAGATCTATATGGCGTTAAACTTGCAGTAACGCACAAAACTATATGGCGTTAAACTAGCAGTAAGGCACACAGAAGTAAATGGTGTTAAACTGGCAATAACGCACACAGAAGTAAATGACCTTAAACTGGCAGTAACACACACAGAAGTAAATGGCCTTAAACTGGCAGTAACGCACACAGAAGTAAATGGCGTTAAACTGGCAGTAACGCACACAGAACTATGTGGCATTAAACTGGCAGTAATGCACACAGAAGTAAATGGTGTTAAACTGGCAGTAACACACACAGAACCATATGGCGTTAAACTGGCAGTAACGCACACAGAAGTAAATGGCATTAAACTTGCAGTAACGCACACAGAAGTACAGTAAATGGCGTTAAACTGGCAGTAACGCAATCAAATAGATGGTGTACAACTGCCACTACACTGACGCTATCTGAACTGTCCCTACTCTAGCTACACACTGATGTAAAGATTAGTGACACGGTCTCACTACACTAAACTGAATCTAACTGAGCTGTCCCTACTCTACATATACACTAATGTATGTATAAATGACACGGTCTCACTACACTACAGTGAAACTTTCTGAGCTGTCCCTACTCTAGCTGCACACTATGCAAAGCTGAATGATGGCCCTCCTCACTACAATCACACTATCCAATTACTGACACCAAACTAATATTCTACACTGACAATTGAAGCACAATAGCACAGTATAGCACGCTAACTAACTAATAGCACTGAACAGAGCCCTGTTCTATCTCTCTTCAGCCGAAATCACACTGAAAATGGCTGCCATTGAAAGAATACTTTTATACTGTGGGGCGGGAATGAGCCATGATTGGATAAAGTCATGATGACAGTGTCCAATCATGACTCTGACAGTGATCTGTGCCCTGATTGGCTGAAGCTTTCACTGCTTGCAATGCATTGTTCAGTGCCGCATTGGTTTTTGGTTGGTTCGGGGGGCCGAACAAACGGTCAAACGTCCCGTTTGTTCGGCTGTTCGTTGACCAAACAGCGAAAGTTCGGCCCGAACTTATGCTTGGGCCAAACTGTTCATCCATCCCTACAAACTACCCACACCTAATGTGTCACCATATTTTACATGCCGGTCCCACACCCAAGCAATCGGGGAGAATCAAGGAAAACCAAACCTGGGAATCTATTTCATTTCATAATCATTTACCAAGGAAATTGAATCAAACATGGTGGCCAAAGTATCGATAATCCATATCAGACAGGTGGATTAATGCTGTTTAGCACTATCTAGGAACTAAACAAAATGCAAGGTCTTAGTGGGTTATTACATTTGCCACCTAGAAATAAACAAATGGTTAACACAAAACACATATTCAAAACACTTTACAGACAAAACATATGGTCATGTTGTTTAATGAGAGTACACTCCTTTCTAGCCATGTTAAGTGAGTTCATATCAATTAATTAAATATCACCATGTGGATTTTCATTAAAGGACATCCATCAAAAGTTGTCAGTAATTCACCATGGTTAACATGACATTCACAATAACATTTGTAGTGCATACACCACATTGTGCACAAATATTATACAGTACATCACCAAATCCATATTGATTTTTCCTATTTCAACCTCTTGTTCAATTCCATACATATCTTGGCAACATCTAGGAACAGATCTGGTTCCTTATGTATTAATGAAAAAACTTTATAAAACAATCATTAGTATTGTATTCTAAAGTATCACTCTTCATTACAATCACCAATCAGGACAATGCAAAGTTAGATATACACATTTATCTCCAGTGATCATTCATTATTGTCTTATCTTATACTGTTACTCTTTGCTAGGTAATACGTTTAACATGTTATACAGATCTTGTCTAGTCAGCTATCTTGTTCAAATGACTGGCACAAAAAAGGGTACAACCAGGTTTTTATCAGTAGGTAGAGCCTTCTTCCTTTCCACACCCAGTAGGCTGGAATGGAGAACTAAACATTTAAATAATTATAATAATCATGGCTACCTTTTAGGAATTTAAAGGGTGTTAATCGCAATCAGCCTTTTCTTTCTTTGTTTAAAATGAATCCAAGAGTTACCTAACAAAGACTAGCAATTTCAACTAGGATTCCACTTCTGCAACAACAACATGATTAAACATTTCCCTTGGTCTTATATATCACCCACATTTGAACACATGTTATACTAGTCATTTTATTGTCTAAGGTGGGGGGGGGGGGTTAGCACCTCTCCCCTCTCTTTGTTTACACACACGCACACACAGAACATGTGACGTCAGGGGGAGGAATCTGCAAATACAAGCATACTTTCTCATCTCTGAGTCCCAAATACTTTCTTACACAGGATGACCCTCAAATATAAGAAGCAAAACTTATTTTACAAATCAGCCATTCAGCATTACCTTTCTGTCTTAATTCAGGTAACCTTGTCATTTTATATAGACAATACACACGATGTCCATTAGCTAGCTACGAACAATTTGGCCATACACACATCTTATGTTACTGCAGTTTTACAAGCTGAGCGGTCAGCTCATCGCTTTCAATATTCAAACAAGTCTCATTGCTCTGAAACTTCTACAGTCCAGAGACCAATGCTGTTTACTAACACAAATTGAGGCTTCCTGAAGATACAACGGTTTCATTTGTATATCAGTCTCTTGCCCAATTTATCAAACAAAAACAAAATTGCAAGCTGTCCAGTCATAGGCACAAAACAAAAATCACACCCAGATGATGTCTTTTGCAGGCGAAACGTGTCAGATGAGGACCGTGCACCCATCGCAGTAGTTTTTGTACGAGTTTTATTCTGTGTATGCCGGCATTATCTTTTATAATTTTTATCCACAATAAAAGTGGTGAATTTATCGCACGAAGTGGAGTGTTCCCTTCTTTCTTCCTTTTTTCCCCACGTAATCAACCTTTATGAAAGCACAGTTGAGGTAACTGACGGGGAATCTGGATTGACAGCCCTATCAAGAGGGCCCCTAAAGGGAAGTGACATCCATCTGGAACCCCTACATCGGAGGTAAAATTGACCCCTGTGGCGGGTAACCCACACAAGCCTGGTTGACCCTCCAGTCGTGCGACTGAGAAGGTCCAACGATTCTGGTAAGAGTCCATCTTTTTCAGTTTGATGGTTACAGCTGTACTGTGAAGAATCCAGTGTTGACCTATACCATTTATGCTCTTGATCACTTTTCCCCCCTCATCGTTGGATGATACACATTTGAAACAAATTTTGGACATTATGGACACTATTAATTTAATGTTTTATATGCTGTGATTATTCACTAAGGTTTCATTTATGTGGTGTATCATTTTGATGCACTTTATTAATTTAGCGCTACACTCCAGTTTTTATACAAAACAAAAATCGGCTTGCACCTGAGCACCTAAAGGCATCTCAAATAAGCCAATGAAGTATCTGATACATTTTCTACGCTTTCTGAATGTACTATGGCTCACAATATAAGAACACGGCATTAAACCCAGAACAAACATTCTAGCACAATTCTGCATCATTTTGGTATCTCTTATATGCACAAATTGACCCCACTTCTGGTACCAAATCTGTTGTCACGTTTTTGGGGTTGTGTTCGATATGTGCAAAGAGAGATCACACAAATACTTAAAAGTATAACATTTATTAAAAATAATGACAGATACAGATAAAGAAAATATCTACAATACTTAACTAGATGTGCTTTTTATGCTGCCATGGAGTCTCATTTGCTGTTTCGTAACATGGCACAGGGGATCAGGACCAGACACTTGCCTCATGGCTGTTCTGGGTGAGACTAAACTTGTATAGGATTTGGCTGAGGTATTAGACTTGTGTATATGGAATAGACTACCCCAAGCAAACTCCCTATGCAATATGACCCCTCAAGGACTTAACCAGTTAACAATAGCATTCCTTTGGTATTCGGCAAAGCTATGCATATGTCCTTATATGGCTCTTTGACCATGATGTGGAGGCTTAGAATTCATTACTGAGCCGCAATATGAATCAACAATAATATAAAATATACAGTTATTCCTCAACATCTACTTGTTCTGTGTCTGCTATTTTTTATTTTTCAGATGGTGTGGATCTTGGGCCATTCTTTTGTTTTTTTTTGGGGGGGGGGGCAAAATAGAAGGATGTTAGGCCCAATGGCCACTAGATGGGGATTCCCCAGGAGGTAGTTAGAGTGAGGGAAATAGGTGTCCCAGGTATTTTTTGGAGTAGGGTGGTTCCTGAGGTTCATATCTTGGTATGGCATGTTGGTGGTAACGACTTGTTAGGTTCGTGTGCCACCTTATTTGTAGCATTAAATTTAATTTCCTCAGGCTCCCTTTCCCTAAGATGCTTTTGGTTTGCTCTGATATTGCTGGTTATACTTCTTGGTATCAGGGTTAATAAGGAGGTTGGCAGGTTTGTGGTGGAACACAAAGGTTTAGTTGCACTGGGATCTTGAGGTGGATACTTGGCAGCATTTGAGGGGTGATGACATGCCATTGGCATGGACATTTGGCATGCAGGATAGAGTTCAGCAGAGACTGACGTTTTGGAGGTGCCCACAGGTATAAGTAGCTCCACCTGTGTGCTGTGGCGGTTGGGATCTTTGGAGGCGTTCTAAATTAACAGTGATATTACATACTAGGGACCTATCTATGGTGTTGTATTCCCTGTAAAATTCCAGTAAACGGTTGGTTAACTGGAAATTTGGGACATGGAGGTGTCTGCGGAGTCATGCTGTATATTCCTTATACTGCTTTATTCCATGTGCCATGTTGTATGTTACCTATTTCAAACCACCCTATCCCATATACCATGCCCTATATTCCCTATTCTGTATCGACTAGAGTTGAGCGAACACCTGGACGTTCGGGTTCTGCTGGTCCGTCCGAACTTCGGGACAAAGTCCGGGTCCGGACGGAACCCGAACGATCGCACGGACAACGAACCCCATTGAAATCAATGGGGACCCGAACTTTTAGGCACAAAAATGGCTGTAGCAAAGTCCTGGAAAGCCCCAGAGGGCTGCAAAAGGAAGTAAAATGGAGGTAAGGGTAGGGCAAGTGCCCTACAAAAAAATGGGGACAGGGAAATAACTTTAAATATTTAAAAAAAAATAAAAACAAAAAAAAGCAAAAATGGAGGTCAATGTGGATC
>BLSH010087033.1:819952-834395 GCA_018402905.1 Glandirana rugosa
CTAGTCGACACTTAGCAGTTTCTCGAAGACTGTCTGACTGTGTGGTGTAGTGGCTGGCGGTACGACGCACGGGGACGTCCGTGCGCGACCGAACAATAGGACGACTTGCAGTATACTGCGGGTCAGTCCTATTGACTTGGTGAAGGGCCGGGAGTAAGACGTATGCCGTCAGCCCTTCACCAATTCTCATCTCGACTCGCTTGTGGACCTGCAAGCCCAAGACGACCAGGCAGGCTTGAAGCCCTGTTTCAGGCCCAGGCCCAGGCCCAGGCCCGCCTTGGGCTTGCGAGCGTGCCTGTTGCTTGGGGTCAGGACTTTCCTACAGCCATTTTTGTGCCTAAAAGTTCGGGTCCCCATTGATTTCAATGGGGTTCGTTGTCCGTGCGAGCGTTCGGGTTCCGCCCGGACCCGGACCCGGACCCGGACTTTGTCCCGAAGTTCGGACGGACCAGCAGAACCCGAACGTCCAGGTGTTCGCTCAGCTCTACTCTTAACCACTTCCCGACTGCCGTATGCAGAATGAGGGCCGGGAAGTGGTTCAGTTATCCTGACTGGGCGTCATATGACGTTCAGCAGGATAACAAGCCAGCGCGTGCCTGCAGGGGCACGCAGCATGGCGGTCGGTGATGTGGTGTGTCAGTCTGTCAGAAGCTCTTTGACGATTCACAGCTGATCACAGTGTAAACAGGCAGAGCCGTATATTGGCTTTTCCTCAAGAGTAGATGAGAGCCGATCGGCGACTCTCATGACGGGGGGGGGGGGGTCTGCGTTGGTTGTTTATCAGTGCAGCCCCCCATGGATCGCCACCCAGAACCACCAGGGAACCCACCGAGGACCACCAGGGAGCCCAACCAGGGACCACCAGGGAAAACCCACCCAGGACCAGCAGAGAGACGATCAGGGAGCCCACCCTGACCACCCAGGAGCCAATTTAAACATGTTTTAAACCATAAGCTTTATTTCTTTTTTTATACAGTATGAATCTAGGATCCATCCTTAATAGGTACACATTCCCCAAAGCAGCCACCAACTATAGCTATTCTTTTGGATGTGATGTTCAAACAATAGGGAACAGAGTCATTTCACAGAAATTAATTTTTCAGGGAAAAAAAAGCTTTTGCTTCTGCTGAAATTTTGCTGAAGTGCAAGAGCAATTTTTACATTTCTGCTCTGGGCCTTTGTCTTTACTTAGGATAAAAAAGCAATACATATATCTTTTTTTTTAGGAAACACTGGGCTATCTCTTGGTGATATTATGTTGCAAAAATATTTTATTTATTATGCAATCCATAGAACATTTTTGAACATTGATCATTGGCAGTTTAAAAAAAAGAGTGTTGCGGTAAAAAAGTAAAAATTAGATTTTTGATTCATTTGAATAGATAGCCGCATCTGCATTTCTGCAGGGAAAAGGTTATTCACATTTTTAAAAATGTGGCCACATGGAAATAGCATGGTGCTTAACCATTTCAATACCAGGCACTTACCCCCCTTCCCACCCAGACCAATTTTCAGCTTTCAGCGCTGTCGCATTTTGAATGAAAATTGCGCGGTCATGCAATGCTGTACCTAAACAAACTTTTTATCATTTTGTTCCCACAAATAGAGCTTTCTTTTGGTAGTATTTGATTACCTCTCGGGTTTTTATTTTTTGCGCTAAAAAAAAAAAAGCCTGAAAATTTTGAAAAAATAAAGCTTATGGTTTAAAACATGTTTAAATAATATAAGGCTCAAGTGAAACTTCAGACATAGTTTTCTATTGGTGTACCTGCCAAAAGATTTGAAGTTTTGTAAAGCCAGCCTTGTGATTTACACATCAAACCACCAAAACATTCTATTACTTCCTGATAATTGTTTGTCATAATTAGACCCAAAGTGGTTGCTGTTGGATTCTGGATATCTATGGATGTGGTGATGCGGCTGTGGCTGTGATTGCAGGATTTTTTCCTTCCTTCCCTTTTTTGGAATTTTGCTCCACTCTTTTTATGACCATTTGGGTTGACTCCATTGAAGCCTTTTATACTACATCTTGCCATTTGGAGAGGATTTTTTTGCCATCTGTCCTGGTACTTTTTTTTAATGGGGCCTTTTAAGGTGATCAGCTGAGTCATTCTATGGGGAGTTTATTGCATTCTTTGTGCCATATTGAACTCTGTCATTTGACCACCCCTGGTAAAGGCATCCTTCCTACAACATGTTATGCTGAGTAATTCTATGTATCATACCACTATATCAAACCCCTGAAGAAGACTTACAACTGTTGAGTTGAAACGCTTTGGAGTTTTTTTGTAAACTTTAACCACTTAAGATGTGCTGTACTATATACAGTATATGGTGGTTTTGAATTCATGTACGTTTTTTTTTGGTGTCTTTTAATATGTTGCATACTATTGTCTCTTTTAAGAAATTGTATTAATAAATATTGTGAATTTTAATTAGGTTGTTTGTATTCTTTGTGCCAATTAAAAATCACAGATCCACCTTCTTGGTTTTATTACTTCCTGGTTCAACATTTCATCTTCCTCAGTTGCCTCCTTCCTAGTTGGGCAAAAATTTAAAGGAGACATAGGAAGCTGTTTTGTTGACTCAGTAAGGCCCCTTTCACATGTGTGTTCCGTTCAGGTCCGCCTGTTCATTTTTGAGGAGGACCTGAACAGACGCCCCATTCTCCTCTATGGAGTGACGGATGTCAGCGGTGACATATCCGCTGACATCCGTCGCTCTCCGATCTGATCCGTAAAGTCCGATGGATGGTAACCCTATTTTTTCATCCGTCTGGGGATTGGATCGGATGACAACGGACAGATGGTCCATTGTCATCTGATTTCCCATAGAGGAGAGCGGAGCTCTGACAGATCTGTCTCTGCAAAGTGAGCGGAGACGGATCTGTCATCCACCGGCTCTGCGGGGATCAGCGGAGTGATCCCCGCTTAGCAAAACCGGACCCTGCACACGGAATGCCCGTGTGAAAGGGGCCTAAATGATTGTATCACCTGCCCAGGTGTTAGAGCTGCATGATACTTTCTAAAATAAGATTGTGATTCTCGCGGCGTAACATCTTTCACATTATGCAAAAATTGGGCCAACTTTACTGTTCATTTTTTTTTTTAATTCATTGAAATGTATTTTTTCCCACAAAATTGCATTTGAAAGAGCGCTGCGCAAACACAGTGCGGCATAAAATATTGCAACCACTGCCATTTTATTCTCTGGGGTCTCTGCTAAAAAAAATATATATATATATATATATATATATATATATATATATAATGTTCAGGGGTTCTAAGTAATTTTCTAGCAAAAAATACTAATTTTAACTTGTAAGCAATAAGTGTCAGAAAAAGGCTTAGTCTTTAAGTGGTTAAACTTACAGACCAGCTCTACTGATTGTACAGTGGCAGATTTGAATAATGCCCCATACACGGGGCGAATGTCGGGAGAGAAGGCCGGTTCAAAAAAACGTCCGACATTCGGCTTCTGTGTACGTCAGTCTGTCCAACAAAGGCTGGCCACTTGGCTGGCTTCTGTCAGGTGTGCATGCTGGAAAACCAGCAGCCGACCGACTCCCGATCAGCTCTCTCAGCCAATGGCAGAGAGCACTGATCGGAGAGTACTGGCGACGGGATCGTCCTCCTGTCAGAACATGACAGCTCAGCGGGGGAAATCGCTGAACTAACCTTGCATGGTTAGTACAGCAGCTGCAACCGGAGCTCTCAGTTTGTTTTATGCAACCAAGTGTACCTGGCTTAAATCACAAGACAGTCTGTGCAAAATCACAAATCCTTTTGGTAGGATAACTGAATAAATATTTATGTACTCTCAATGTATGTTTGCTTGTTTTTCTGGAATTTTGCTTTAAGCCAGCCCAAGTGCTTTAAGCTATGCAATGACATAGAACATCAACATGTGTACATGAAAGAAATATAGTAAAAAAAAAGTAAATTAAACAAGTCAGATTAGACTATTATAGCTGGACAATGTGTCTACAGCTCATAATTGGTAAATGTATTTACCACAAACAAATACAGATTTACAAATGAGTTTAAACATTTTTGTTGAATGCCCAGCTCAAAAAAAATAAAATTCTATTAAAAACATTTTTTGGGACCCTGCTTTCAGAATTTTAAATATATATTTGAATGACAATAATATAATCAATAAATAAAATAGATTCATGTTTTTCTCCATGATTTATACATTGCTACCTGATCTGCTTTATGGACGAGAAAACAAAATTCACAGCCTAAAAAATACTCAATAAAACTGATCACAAATAGGGATACTTTTGTGTTGCTGTCCTTTATTCTAAATCAGACTTTCTCAACCTTTTTTACTATGGAGGAACATTTGAAATATAATATGGTTCCCAGGAAAACCCTGTTAAAATGTATATGTACAGCTTATGGTACATTAGCATGATCAGTAATCAATAGATACAATAATTAAAGGAATAAGGAATGTGGTGTACCTAACCAGTGCCGAGACAAGGTCATATGGTGCCCAGGGCGAAGATGGCAAACTGCTCCCCAATCGCCCCCCCCCCCCCCCCCGGTGTGGAGTGAGAGTCAGTGTCATTTCAAAAAAAGAAAAAACTTAGGTGTCCGTTTATGAAACTGTGAACAGTGGTGATGCCAAGGATCATCTCTGATCACAGTTCATTTTGGGTTTATGAAACAGAGATGATGAGGGGAGAACATGTTCTCCGCCGATCATCTCTGCACACGGAGAAGCTGTGATTGATTGTGATGTGTGTACATATATATATATATATATATACAGTATATATATGTATATATATACGTATATATAATGTGTGTGTGTATACAGTATCTCACACAAGTGAGTACACCCCTCACATTTTTGTAAATATTTTATTATATCCTTTCATGTGACAACACTGAAGAAATGACACTTTGCTACAATGTAAAGTAGTGAGTGTACAGCGTGTATAACAGTGTACATTTGCTGTCCCCTCAAAATAACTCAACACATAGTCGTTAATGTCTAAACCGCTGGTAACAAAAGCGAGTACACCCCTAAGTAAAAATGTCCAAATTGGGCCCAAAGTGTCAATATTTTGTGTGATCACCATCATTTTCCAGCACTGCCTTAACTCTCTTGGGCATGGAGTTCACCAGAGCTTCACAGGTTGCCTCTGGAGTCCTCTTCCACTCCCCCTGATGACATCAGGGAGCTGGTGGATGCTAGAGACCTTGCCCTCCTCCTCCTTCCCTTTGAGGATGCCCCACAGATGCTTAATAGGGTTTAGGTCTGGAGACATGCTTGGCCAGTCCAACACCTTTAACCTCAGCTTCTTTAGCAAGGCAGTGGTCATCTTGGAGGTGTGTTTGGGGTCGCTATCATGTTGGAATATTGCCCTGCAACCCTGTCTCTGAAGGGAGAGGACCATGCTCTGCTTCAGTATGTCACAGTACATGTTGGCATTCATGGTTCCCTCAGTGAACCATAGCTCCCTAGTGCCGGCAGCATTCATGCAGCCCCAGACCATGACATTCTGCTTTAATGTAGGTAAGACACACTAGTCTTTGTACTCCTCACCTGGTTGCCGACACACACGCTTGACACCATCTGAACCAAATAAGTTTATCTTGGTCTCATCAGACCACAGGACATGGTTCCAGTAATCCATTAGTCTGCTTATCTTCAGCAAACTGTTTGTGGGCTTTCTTGTGCATCATCTTTAGAAGAGGCTTCCTTCTGGGACGACAGCCATCCAGACCAATTTGATGCAGTGTGCGGCGTATGGTCTGAGCACTGACAGGCTAACCCCCCACCCCTTTATCCTCTGCAGCAATGCTGGCAGCACTCATATGTCTATTTGCCAAAGACAACCTCTGGATAGGATGCTGAGCACATGCACTCAACTTCTTTAGCCGACCATGGCGAGGTCTGTTTTGAGTGGAACCTGTCCTGTATGGTCTTGGCCACCGTGCTGCAGCTCAGTTTCACGGTCTTGGCAATCTTCTTATAGCCTAAGCCATCTTTACATAGGGCAACAATTCTTTTTTTCAGATCCTCAGAGAGTTCTTTGCCATGAGGTGCCACGTTGAACCTCCAGTGACCAGTATGAGAGATTGAGAGTGATAACTCCAAATTTAACACACCTGCTGCCCATTCGCACTTGAGACCTTGTAACACTAATAGTCACATCACACCGGGGAGGGAAAATTAGTAATTGGGCCCAATTTTGATATTTTCACTTAGGGCTGTACTCACTTTTGTTGCCAGTGGTTTAGACATTAATGGCTGTGTGTTGAGTTATTTTGAGGGCAGAGCAAATTTACACTGTTATACAAGCTGTACACTTACTACTTTACATTGGGGATGTACTCACTTTTGTGAGATACTGTATATGTATATATAATGCTTGTGTTTATATAAACATATATTGTGTAGGCGGGCGGTCTCCTCCGAGAATGGCCGTTACTGAGCAGTGATAATTTATCACTGCTTAATAAACCGACATCTCAGTGTTTCAGTGAATTTCTGTTACCGTAATCTTGTTAGGCCTCACGAGATTACAGAACCAGGCACGTTCTCCACTGTTGGAAGCGTTTGTAGATCAGTTCACTTCACAAAAGGTGAAGCAATCTACACCGCTTTATAAACTGGCACACAGATGAGAATGGAGCAGTGGATTTTTTCCACTGCTTCATAAACGGACACATTAAAACAATACAGGTTCAGTTAGGTTTAATTTTATAGGAACAGAGTTTACCCACACATTTACTGCCCGGGCGGTCACTGCACAGAGTCCCAGTCCCTCCCTCCAACAGACAGATTACTCCACAGTACACATGCAGAAGGACTAGTGGGATGTCCCATGCACTCGGGCTGGGCAGAAATACCCCCAGGCGGGTATGGCTGCTGCTGGCTGTCCTCCAGGGCTGGTACTGCTGGCTGGTATTCCTGACTGGTAATGCTGGCAGGTACTACTGGCTGGTACTGCTGGTTGGTACTGCTGACTGGTACGGCTGGCTGGTACGGCTGGCTGGTACTGCTGAATGGTACTGCTGGGGATACGGCTGGCTGGTACTGCTGGGGGTACTGCTGGCTGGTACTGCTGAATGGCACTGCTGGATGGTACTGCTGGCTGGTACTGCTGAATGGTATTTCTGGCTGGTACTGCTGGATGGTACTTCTGCCTGGTACTGATGGGTGCACTGCTGGCTGGTACTGCTGGATAGTACTACTCGGGATACTGCTAGTTGGTATTGCTGTATGGTACTGCTGGGAGTACTTCTGGCTGGTACTGCTGGATGGCACTGCTAAGGGTACTTCTGGCTGGTACTGCTGGCTAGTACTGTTGGAGAATACTGCTGGATAAGCACTGCTGGGGGTACTGCTGGATAGTACTGCTGGGGGTACTGCTGGAGGTACTGCTGGATAGTAATACTGGAGGTACTGCTGGATAGTAATGCTGGGGGTACTGCTGGATAGTACTTCTGGGGTACTGCTGGGGGTAATGCTGGATAGTACTTCTGGGGGTATTGCTGGATAATACTGCTGGAGGTACTGCTGGGGGTACTGCTGGACATTACTGCTAGGGGTATTGCTGGATAGTAATGCTGGGAGTACTGCTGGATAGTACTGCTGGGGGTACTGCTGGAGAGTACCGCTGGGGGGTACTGCTGGGGATACTGCCGGATAGTACTACTGGGGGTACTGCTGGATAGTACTGCTGGGGGTACTGCTTGACAGTGCTGCTGGGGGTACTGCTGGATAGTACTGCTGGGGGTACTGGTGGATAGTACTGCTGGGGGTACTGCTGGAGAGTACTGCTGGATGGCGCTGCTGTCCCAGATCGCGTGTTCCTGACCTGCCATTCCCCAGCATCAGTGTGACAGGAGGAAACATGTGGCTGCAGTAGAGAGTAGAGCTGATGCTTCCTGTATATCACTCTTGTCACAGGCGGAGTACATTTGGTATCACTCCGCCTGTGACAAAAGTCGGCGTTATACAGGAAGCATTGGCTCTGTTTCTTCTAGCACAGGTGTTTTGTCAAAATAGCCGACTCCTTTCTTCACACAGATGCTCAGGGATGGCGGGTTGAGAACCCATGATCTGGGCTTGCCGACCCACCATCCCAGAGCAGGAGGTGGCGGGCCACATCAGAGAGCGCCACGGACCAGTCACACTCGAACTCTCAGAGCCGACACAGCTTTCTGTGCTCCTCCAAGTCCTACCACCATGCCTCTGTGACATCACACCGCCGGCTGGGACTACTCCTCCGTAGGGGGAGTAAACAGTGAAGTGCAGCACGCTGACAGGCAAGGGAGGTGACTGAAGGGCTTGTTGTGCCGGGTGCAGGAGCGCATTCGGCACACTCTTACACACAGTTTTTCAGCCTCAGCCTGGTACAGTTTTTCAGGTGCAGCGGTGGTATAGTGAGTTGTGAAGCACACTTCACCTGTGCCCCCCCTCCTCCAGCAAATGGTAGCACCCAGAGCATCCCCCCTTCCGCCCCTGCCTTGTACCGGCCCTGTACCTAGCATATTTGAGACAGAGAATGTCCTGGCACTGCTTGCAAAAAACAAAAACCAGTACAATCATCGTTCCCTTGCTGAGCAAAGTCAGGATCAATATTGCATCTGATACACTCCTGGGTGTGTTGGGTGCCTGCAAGCCCTGCCATCTCTGTGGTTTATGTAGGGACACAGGGGCCACCTGGAAATGTTTTGGATGATAAGATTCTGGTGTTTGTGAACAGCAACAGCTGCTCAACCTGTACAAAGCAATGACAAGCTCAGAGGAGCCATCGCTGTTCGCCTGTAGCCGTGCACTCAGTGGTTGCATGTGGTTAAGGACAGATGTCCAAACCTGAAGGCATCTTCCGTCCCTAACTGCATGGTAACCACTGAACAGGGCTTGAGTCCTGCGGGAACGCATGGGAACTATGTCCCTGCACTTTTTTGAAAGCAGGAACGTCGTTCCCATTAGCAGCTGCGTCCTGCAGGAAGGATACAATCAGTGCCTGATCCCTTGATTCACAGCTGGGGATGATTGGTGTGGTGGAAGGGATAGCTGTAAGCACTTTTTTCGCTGCATGGCAGCCGCTTCTCCTCCTCTCCCCCCTGTGGCTATCAGTGCTTAAAGCTGTCCTTCCCACCGCACCGATCCTCTGGGGCGGTTCTCCATGTCCTCCTCCTCCACTCCCCTGTGTTCTCTCCCAACCCATTGTGTCCTCCTCCTCCTCAGCCCCCCTCGTCCCACCCCAGCCAGCTCCCTCCTCTCCCGCCGGCTGCGGGGGTGACTCGTCAGGATGGAGAGCAGAGGAAGGGGTCGGTAAATATGTAATTTACCGACCCCTTCCTTGTCTGAATTGGACAGTGAGAGCGTTTGTTACCGATCACTCTCCTGCCCTGTGGTAACTGAAATGAGTAACCTGAGTATTACTCTGCTTCAGTTTATGAATGAATGGGAGCCACTGTCTCCTGTCCATTCATGCTTAATACTGAGGCTGCAGAGAAAGGGACTGGGAAATTGTGTCCTCAGCCCCTTTCCGTCTATAAGGTGAGATGTCAGGAGTCTGTTTAGATCAGGGCCATCTTTAAGGCAGGGCAAAAGGGACAAACGCCCTGGTCCCTGTCATTATTGTGGGGCCCAAAGAAGCTGCCTCATACTTGCTAACTATCCTGGTTTAGTCCTGTGCTGTGTCCTGAAATCTCAGTGTGAAGTGCTGCTACTAATGCTACCTAGCTCTGCCCTCTTGTTGTGTACAGATGACTCACCTGCAGACCCTGTGTTTACATGTAAAAGACCGGCATTGATATGTAAATAGTGGCAGCATTCATATGTAAATAGTGGTGGCCGGTGGCATTGATATGTAAATAAAGGTCATGTCCATCATCACCTTTACTGAATGCTGCCCATTCATATGTATATCATGCCCCACTGAGGTCATAGCCACTATACTGAATGCTGCCCGCTGGGAAGACAAAGGGGATGCTTGAAAGTCCTGCCTGCAACTGTGGTCATTAAGCCTAACATCAACCTGTTCTGCAAAGGTAAGCAAATTGGTTGGGGGGAGGGTAGCGTGGGGTTTGCAGAGGTAGGCAGAGAAGCAATTACAGTTTGGGGTGCACAGGTGAGCAAGGAGGGGGTGTATAGAGGCAATGAAGGTGGGTGCAAAGATGAGCAGAGGAGGCAGGTAGAGTAAAAGGGGAGGGAGGGTTAGAGTGGAGAGGATGGGGGAGGTTTTGGGTGCAGAGGTTAGCAGGGGTTTTAGGAGGCAAAGGTGTACTGACAGGGTGGCTAAAGATGTAGGACAGCCCATTTATTACAACTGGCTGCTCTATGCGTTAGAAATGTGGAGCAAAAGTCCCTAACCCTTTTTCAAAATCACATGGTGCCATAGCACATGTCACCAGATGCGTGAGGGTGTCATTAACAATTATGGTACTGCTGTGTATCTGCTAAAGGGCAGCACATTTCTGTGGTGTCAGGAAAGGGACTTTGCATTTCCCAGTCCATGGTGTGCAGGCAGTGAGGAAATGATGTGCTATAACCTCTAGCAACCAATCAGTGAGCAGTAATGATGTGCAGTAACCTCTAGCAACCAATCAGTGAGCAGTATTGATGTACAGTAATCTCTAGCAACCAATCAACAAACAGAAATCCTGTGCTGTAACCTCTAGCAACTAAGTCGGTAGCCGTAATGTTTGCTGTAACCTAACCCCTAGCAACCTGTCAGTAAGCGGTAATGATATGCTGTAACCTCTGGTAACCAATCGCAGTTGCTGCCTGATCTAATTCAGTAAACTGATTTTGAGTCTAGCTGCTATTTATTGTATGTCTCAGAGCAGGTGGAGAGCGAAATTGCATGGGGGGGGGGGGGGGCAAGAAGATGTTTGCCCAGGGTCCAATCAATATTAAAGACAGCCCTGGTTTAGATCCCTGATCTCAACAAGGACTTTTGACCAATCTCTGACTATCGCTTTGTATCATGTCTGCAGTCTCTGACCATCTCCTATACTATGTCTGCAGTCTATGACCATTTCCTGTAGTATGTCTGCAGTCTTTGACCATCTCCTATATCATGTCTGCAGTCTCTGACCATCTCCTATATCATGTATTATCATGTCTGCCGTCTCTAACCATCTCCTGTATCATGTCTGCCATCTCTAACCATCTCCTGTATCATGTCTGCAGTCTCTGACCATCTCCTGTATCATGTCTCCAGTCTCTGACCATCTCCTGTATCATGTCTGCAGTCTCTGACCATCATTTTGTATCATGTCTACAGTCTCTGACTATCTCCTGTACTATGTCTGCAGTCTATGACCATCTTTTGTAGTATGTCTGCAGTCTATGGCCATCTCCTGTACTATGTCTGCAGTCTATGACCATCTCCTGTACTATGTTTGCAGTCTATGACCATCACCTATATCATGTCAGTCGTCTTCGACCATCTCCTGTATCATGTCTGCAGTCTCCGACCACCACTTGTATCATGTCTGCAGGCTCTGACCATCACTTGTATCATGTCTGCAGTCTCTGACCATCACTTGTATCATGTGCGCACTCTCTGACCGTCTCTTGTATCAAGTCTGCAGTCTATGACCATCTCCTGTGTCATGTCCTCAGTCCCTGACCATCCCTTGTATCATGTCCTCAGTCTCTGACCATCTCCTCTATCATTTCCTCAGTCTTTGACTATCTCCTGTATCATGTCCTCAGTCTCGGACCATCTCCTGTATCATGTCCTCAGACTCTAACCATCTCCTGTATCATGTCCTCAGACTCTAACCATCGCCTGTATTATGTCCTCAGTCTCTGACCATCTCCTGTATCATGTCCATCTCTAACCCTCTCTTGTAGCATGTCCTCTGCCTCTTACCATCTCTTGTATAATGTCCTCAGTCTCTAAGCATCTCCTGTATCATACCCTCAGTCTCTGACCATCTCCTGTGTCATGTCTGCATTGTGAAAATGGATGAGGATGACTCTGGGTGGGGATAAGAGTTACGTTGAGGAGAGCCTCTTCCTCATCCATTTTCACAATGCAACTCCATCATCCTCATCCCCATCCAGAATTATCTCCATCCCTCTCCACAATGTATCCCCATCCCCACCCAGCATCATCCATCCCTCTCCACAATGTATCCCCATCCCCGCCCAGAATTATCTCCATCACTCTCCAGGATTCTGGATTTCCCAGGATTTGACTGTTGCTACTGAGTATATGGCTACAGGCGAAAAGTAAAGGCAACTTTCAGCCTGTTATTACTTTGTACAGGCTGAATGGCCTCCTCTGTCCCCTGTCATTTGAGCTAGGGAAAATCTGCTAATTCTTGGTGCTGGAATGTGGTTCATGTAGGTAATCCCCTGTGTGATAGAAGGCCTAAGCTTTAAAAATGAAAACTAGAAGTGAATTTGCCATGCACACCTCCTCCAGACTCTGTCTGCTTCAGTTACAGTTAAGTCCTCTCAATTTGTTTCCTTTTAGAAGAGCTGTTTTGCTTGGCTTTTTTTTTTTATTCGACAGAATCTCTAAGCAATGCTTAGGTGTTTGGAGCTGCATTCTCAGTTGTTTTCTCTGCTAATTGGGACGATCAGAAATAAGAAACTAAATTCAATTCCCGCACCATCCTGCATTGTCTAAGCATCAGTCAGGTGACCATTGCTAGTGAGAACTGGCATTAGCTGCTGGATTTCTGATGTGCAAGCAGTGCCAGGAAAGTAACCGACCACATGAAGTCAGCACTCATCAGGCAGATGCAGTGGAGCAGGGAAAGACTGAAGTGTGCAGCTTTAGCTTGAAAAGGAGAATATAGATTCTAGTATTGTTTTTTTTTTTTTTAGGGAGTATTTGGCTGTTGAGTTTATGTACTACACTAGGCATTTCAGGAAGACGCCTTGTGCAGATAGAGGCACTGTCAATAAATTAATATATCTTGCTACTGACAATCCCCCTTCAGTTACCCTACTTTATCACCTCCTGCTTTAACCACTTGACCTCCAGAAGATTTACCCCCCTTCATGACCAAGCCATTTTTGCAATACGGCACTGCGCTACTTTAATTGACAATTGTGCGCTCATGCGTGCTTTTGGTTGTATTTGATCACCTCTGCGTTTTTTATTTTTTAAGCTATAAACAAAAAAAGACCAACAATTTTGAACAAAAAAAATCAATATTTTTTACTTTCTGCTATAAAATATAGCCAATGCTCCCACTGCTATCAATCTAGCTAATGAGAACCGGAGCACGCAGCTGAAGCTGCTAGGCTTGTCGCTGGTGCGGGAACGATCAGGGTCAGGTAAGTAAGATGGGGGGGGGGGGGGCTGCTGTAGTAGAAAAGGTTTTTCACCTTAAGGTCCCTTTCACACGAGCGGATCGTGAGGTCCGCCTGTCAGTTTTTCAGGCGGACCCGAATGGACACTCCATTGTCCTCTATGGAGCGACGGATGTCAGCGGTGACATGTCCGCTGACACCCGAGCCGCCAAAAACAGAGGGATGGAGACCCTATTTTCCTTCCGTCTGCCGGATCGGATCAGATGAACATGGACAGACAGTCGTGTTCATCCGATTCTCCATAGAGGAGAATGGAGCCGTGACAGGACAGTCTCTGCACAGGGTGCAGAGACTGTCCTGCCATCCGCCGGCTCAGCAGGAATAAACAGATGGATCCCCGCTCATGTGAAAGAGCCCTAAAGTATAGAATGCATTAAGGTAAAAAACAGCAAGGGTTTACAACCCCATCTCAGAATAAATACAGCTGTTCTGTGAAGTCCTCAGAGGTTTGCTAGAGAACCTTAGTGGACAAACAGTATAATGAAGGGCCATGAACACACCAGACAGGTCAGGGATAAAGTTGTGGAGAAGTTTAAAGCAGGGTTAGGTTATACAAAAATATCCCAAGCTTTGAACATCTCACGGAGCCCTGTTCAGTATGAAGTTCCACTTCACAATTATGTGCCACTTTGTGTTGGTCTATCACATAAAATCCCAATGCATATTTTTTCAAGGCACTGTAGAAAGAAGGGGTTTAAAGCACAGACCTATACTGCTTAATTATTTAAATCTATTTAAATCATGCTTATCTCTTCCACCTATTTATCTGAAATTCATTGAAATGACTGCGCACGCCTTTTAATAATTTATCCCGTCTTTCACCAAAACCAGGCCTCTTAAAGTTTGTCTCTACAAAAAAAGTCGCAGTGCCATGAGCAATTTACTTCATATATTTATACATATTAATGGACTGGTAGAGCTTCACATATGCTGGTACAGTCAGTAAGTTGTTACAAAGAGGGACGTCAGATAAAGTATAGTGGTAAACAGGACATAGAAGAAGAGGTCGCTTCCCAGCAGAGTTTGCAACCAAGGACTTTCAGTGCTGTGCCTGTACTGCTCTGCACCTGACATTTCTTGGGAACAGAAGAGTGCATTTGTGCTTAGGGCATACTTTATGAACATC
>BLSH010087033.1:834405-861924 GCA_018402905.1 Glandirana rugosa
GAGGCACTCTACAAGTTTCGAACCCTATAAAAACATATTGGATTGGGACGAAATTTGAAGAGGTGTTGAAATAGGGACTGGACAGACCACACAAGCAACGGGAAATAATATGACAAACAGGTGATTCCAAGAGATCGTTTGGAGACTCCCGAAGTGTCTTGTCGACATAAATATGACTCTACCCCAACATTTGGGAACGACAAAAAATGGAATTACGTAAGATATGAAATCCCGAGAAAGTGTACTCGCCCCTAGGTAGACAAATAAGGACGACTCGGCATCCGCCGGCTCAGCAGGAATAAACAGATGGATCCCCGCTCATGTGAAAGAGCCCTAAAGTATAGAATGCATTAAGGTAAAAAACAGCAAGGGTTTACAACCCCATCTCAGTATAAATACAGCTGTTCTGTGAAGCCCTCAGAGGTTTGCTAGAGAACCTTAGTGGACAAACAGTATAATAAAGGGCAACGAACACACCAGACAGGTCAGGGATAAAGTTGTGGAGAAGTTTAAAGCAGGGTTAGGTTATACAAAAATATCCCAAGCTTTGAACATCTCACGGAGCACTGTTCAGTATGAAGTTCCACTTCACAATTATGTGCCACTTTGTGTTGGTCTATCACATAAAATCCCAATAAAACAACACGACAAAATGTGGAAAATGTCAAGGGGTATGCATACTTTTTCAAGGCACTGTAGAAAGAAAGGGTTTAAAGCACAGACCTATACTGCTTAATTATTTAAATCTATTTAAATCATGCTTATCTCTTCCACCTATTTATCTGAAATTCATTGAAATGACTGCGCACGCCTTTTAATAATTTATCCCGTCTTTCACCAAAACCAGGCCTCTTAAAGTTTGTCTCTACAAAAAAAGTCGCAGTGCCATGAGCAATTTACTTCATATATTTATACATATTAATGGACTGGTAGAGCTTCACATATGCTGGTACAGTCAGTAAGTTGTTACAAAGAGGGACGTCAGATAAAGTATAGTGGTAAACAGGACATAGAAGAAGAGGTCGCTTCCCAGCAGAGTTTGCAACCAAGGACTTTCAGTGCTGTGCCTGTACTGCTCTGCACCTGACATTTCTTGGGAACAGAAGAGTGCATTTGTGCTTAGGGCATACTTTATGAACATCGTTATTCACGAATGTCTCATCAAATGTTAAAAATCAAGGGTTTCAGAACAGACAAAGCAGATGCTTGCTACAAGGAAGCAAAGCATATATTATGCAATTAAGCTAGAATATTTTAATTAAGAATGAACTCTTTTATCTGGTTGTAGGTTGTTATGCAAATGTTTGTGGGAAGTCTGTAAACATAATATACAAAGTCTCCTGTTCTTTCATCCCTTAGAAAATCTGTTGACTAGAGGTGTTTAATCTTGCAGCAGCTTAGTGGTGCAGTGTAATGAATGTAACCCACTTTCTGGTTGTTTACTAGATGTAAATCATCATGACAGTTCTATGCAGAACATAAACATAGGAACCCCTTCTACCTGTCTATAGGGAGAAATCTAGATAATATAGGCGCTGCACTGGGTAGGTGATGCATCATCAAAAAGACTTGCTTCCCCATCCACATTTGAAATGGTCAAAGAATGCCTTTTCTTGATCATGGACTAGATCGCTTTGATCACACGAAGAAAGAAATATGCTTCATTCCTCATCCTTATGTTGTTCCTAAGGGAGTTCTATGGCCACAGCATACACTTTAATTTTATAATTTTATAACAGTAACATTGTAATAGCAACACAAACAATATTTATTTTTGACAATTCAATATAAGCTTGCTTAAAGCGATACTAAAGGCTCAATTTTTTTTTTTTTAAATAACAAACATGTCATACTCACCTCCTCTGTGCAGCGATTTTGCACAGAGTGGCCCCTAACCCCGTATTCTGGGGTCCTCCATCGGTGCTCCAGGCTCCTCCTCTTCTCAAGTGGAAGTGCTCCCCTGTAGTCCCACATACAGCAGGACTCGGCCACGCCCCCTGGCTCCTGTGTCACTGGACTTGGTCCAATGGCTCCCCTGATATCAATCCAGCCAATGAGGACCAGAGCACGTCCCCACTGCGGGATTGTTTTGGGCTCAGGTAAGTAAAGGGGGGCTCGGGGGGGGGGGGGGGCTGCTGCAGGTGAAAAGGTTTTTCACCTTAATGCATACAATGCATTAAGGTGAAAAACCTTGAGGGTTTACAACCCCTTTAAAGTATCCTTTCATGTTGTGAGTTATGCCTGTCTGCTGTCTCTTTCCACAACTTCCTGGATTCCCTGCATGCTTTGTAGTTTCTCCTATGCTTTTTACTTTCATTTTATAAGGACTACATATCCCATGGTACCTTGCTGCCTGCAAGCAGTGATTCCTGTACTGACTCCACCTCCTGAAACTCCTCTTAGCACCTCTGTAGTTCAGAAGGCAGACTCTGTGATATGTGTGACAGGGCAATTCCTATTCACTAGGCATAGTGTTTATGTGCCACAGAACTAAAGAAAATAAATGTGTGGGGATCTTCACAAGGTAAGTTTACAAATTCAGGATTATGCAGTGTAGCCACGTGGCTGATAAGCCATTATGACTCAGACATTATCACAGGAGAATGAATCTGATATCTTTCCCCCTAGTGTCAGAATGCCGAAATTGACCTTACTTCCTGCCAACAGAGAGTGTGACTATACTGAAGTAAGTAGAGAATCTTGGGACATGTAGTCCTGGTAGTGCTGGTGTTCTGCCGAAAAATTCCAACTCGCCAAAATCTCCAACCACGTCACTTCCGGTAACTCTCTAGCAGCAATAATTGGATATTTTGACGAGTTGGCTGTTTTCACAGAACACCGGCAGTGTATACACTACGGTGCACAAGGAGTTGGCTGTTTGGACAGAACTAGGGAAAAACACAAGAGAGGGGTGCACCGACATAGTGCAATACCATTAAACTGTTTATTAAAAACAATAGGATAAAATATATATACTCACAAACGGAGCAATTTAAAAGGTATCACGACAAGAAGTGGAAATAGTGCCTCCAACGGACTAATCGATCTCCACCTCAACACAGGCGAACCCTCCAGGGCAAACCCTCTTCCTCAGAGCCTCAGATGCCTTTTAAATTGCTCCGTTTGTGAGTATATATATTTTATCTTATTGTTTTTAATAAACGGTTTAATGGTATTGCACTAGGTCAGTGCGCCCCTCTCTTGTGTTTTTTCCCTAGTACATTTTGGATGCCTATGGTCCTAAGGAGGGCAGCAAGGCCGTTGAGTGCAAAGTGACTTTCACGTTCATAAAGACTTTTCATTGTAGTCTATATTTTCGCTATTTGATCGACTCTGGGTTGATGGATCCGAGCGCAGGAGTTGTTTGGTTTTTGTTTGGACAGAACACCAGGTAAGGAGGAAAAAAGTTGTCGCCACCTTGGGGGCAGCCATGTTGTTGGTTACTAGCGGGCAGACTAACAATTTCCACTCATTATATCATGCACCTTAGTGTATACTCTGCCGGTGTTCTGTGAAAACAGCCAACTTATCGAAACCTGCCATGTTGCTGCTGGAGAGTCACTGGATGTGATGTGGTTGGAGATTTTGGCAAGTTGGAGTTTTCGGCAGAACAAGGGACTAGGGGTTGATATACCCCTTTCAAACTACACTTCCCACATAGCTGAAACCCAGAAGAAGCCAATGGTAGAGACTTAGGGATTGATTTACTAAAGGCAAATAGATTGCGCACTTTGCAAAGTGAAGTTGCCCTCCACAAGTGCAGTTACTCGAGAGCTCAGTAAATGAGGTAAGGCTTCACTTTGCAAAGAGTACCCAATCACGTTGAAGGAAAATAAAAAAAACAGCATTTCTGCTTGCACATCATTGGATGATGGACATCAGCAGAGCTTCTGCTTATTTACTAAGCTCTGGAACAAATGCACTTGCAGAATGCAACTGCACTTTGCAAGGTGCACAGCCTTTTTGCCTTTACTAAATCAGCCCCTTATATTTTACTGGAATTGGTGGGCCCGCTCTCTTGCCTAGGGGATTTCAGACAGAGCGGGGGTGTCCTCATCCCATGCTCTTAGGGCGTCTTGTCAGGATGGCCTAGCTGCACCAAGACATACCTCAGGAAGTGTTGCATCATTAAAAGTTGCCAGCAAGAGTCAAATATTCTGGGTAGCTTGCCACCAAACACCTGACTCACAAGTTCTAAGCTGACTGCTGCCTCTTTGACTGGAGCCAGCCTACCACGTGCACACTGCAGCCCTTCAGGTGTGCCCATGGGGCTTAGAGAGACTGACCTGTTGTTGGCTCATGCACCACAAACATCGCACAATAATTAAACCCCAACATTGCACAATAATTAACTCCTATTTCAGAGACTCTGAAAATTATAGAGTTAGGACTGCAGTATACAGAGGAGCCTTGACGTGGGCACTGCAGCTTATGCATATACTGTATTTGCAAATGTGTGCGCATAAAACCGACTGTTTTTATCTTAAATTGTTAGACAGGGTCAATTTAGTTGTTTTGCAGGCTGGCTTGTAAGTGTACTGGGAATCTTTTATTTTTTCTGTTTGTGAAGGGGGCTCTGTGCATCACAGAATATCACTCCACCTCCCTGAGAGGCTGTGCAGCCAAAACCAGAAGACTATTGAGACCTGAGGCTCTGAGCTGCTGTATCCCTACACAGCATAGTTCCTGCCCACTCATGCTGCTTAGTAGGTTTGTATCGATCCAGGGTGGATTGATGCAGTTTTGCAAAGCAACCAGGCAGGTGCTTTTATGGGTGTGCTTTGGGGGTGCTGGAGGAAATGTTGGGGGTGCTTAAGCACACCGAAACACCCACCTATCGTCACCCCTGGGAACTGCACACCGTTTTCTATTAAATGTTTCTTTTAAAGGGATACATTGTACCCTAATTTCAAATGCAGCTTTAAGCATTCCTCAAACATGCTATTTAAAAGATTTATACATTTTCAATGTTCCCTTTAGGCCACATGAAAAGATCCTCTACCTGCTAAAATTTTTAATATTTCTTTGCATTGGTATGTGACGGAGGTGTGGGTGGAACAGAACACACGCTGAGAGTAGGCATACACACAACGCTTTTATTAAACAGTAAGGAGTTGGCTCGCAGCCAGGTAGTAGTAATTGCAGACAGGCAAAGGGCAAGAGTCAGTAACGCAGGGGCGGGCACACAGCAGGAATAGCAGAGATCAGGCGGGTAAAGGGTAATCCATACACAGTCCAGGTAAAGAGGGAATTTGTTCACAGTTCTGGCCACACAACAGGGATAGCAGAGTTCTGATAAGCAAAGAGTCACTCTACTCACAGGATTAATCCTCTCACAGGGTGGCACACAGCAGGGTTGGCAGACACAGGGTTAATCCGCTCACAGGGTGGCACACAGCTGGGTTGGCAGGCACAGTATTAATCTGCTCGCAGGGTGGCACACAGCAGGGTTGGCAGGCACAGGGTTAATCCGCTCACAGGGTGGCACACAGCAGGGTTGGCAATAGAGCGCATCAAGTGGTAAGTCCAGGGGCACAAGCAGCAATGTGGTACAGCAAGGGATTAGTCCAGGATCACAGGGCACAATCTGGGCACAGAGAGTAACAGGCCACAATCCAGTACAGCAAAGTCCAGGGGCACATGGCAGCACTTCAGAGACTCACCAGACTAGCCAATGGTGGCCTCAGTAGAAGAAGTCCAGGCAGAGTAGTCATAAAAAGTGGGTCCAGAGGGCAGAGGTCCTTCACAAAGTCATCCCGGGTCCTCGAAGGGCTGTGTCCTGGCCTCAGCTTCAGGGTCACACAGACGGTAGTTGCAGCAAGAGCAGAGAATAGAGTAAAAGTCCTAGTTTTCAGAATGCCACACAGAACAAGTCTCAGCACTGCAGAAAGTAAGAGTAGTCCAGTAGTCCCATGTATTTTCTAGCCTCCATCTAAGGGTACAGACAGACAAGAGTTCCCCTGGGTCCAACACTGATGAAAGCTTGGCAAAAGACTGACTGTTTTGGCCCAGCCTAGGGAAATGAATGGTGCTTTGTATCTAGCAAAGCCTGGCTCACAAGACCCCTGGAGTCGGGATGTCTAGCCCTCCCAGTCACAGGACACCAGACTGTGCGTGCCTCCTAACGAGATCAGCTTCCCACTCCAACCCCCTGCGGGGCACAGGAACTCCTAGGCTAATCAGGCAGACAATCGGGCTGCATTGCACACTGTTTATTTCAACAAAGGAAACACAACAAAAAAAATAATATCTCTGGCCTCCGTTACATTGTACATGTCTCCAATGGCAGTGACCAGCTACCTATTACTTTTTTTAACTATTGCGTGCAAATTAGCCTTGAAAAAGGCCAGAAAAAAACATTCACTTTCATAGAATGCAGTAGGGCTTGGTTCTATGTTGGCTGTTCATGAAGCTCCAGTGAACTGAACCCATGCCTAATATCTACCACATCTCATATTAATAATTTGAAAAACTGTAATTTTGATTTTATTTCACAAAATCATTCTGTAAATTACTGATAGAATTGGTCTAGCAAAAACTGAATTTTAGTGATGTGTCTATTCAGGAGAGCCAAAACAGGAGTCATTGAGAACAGTGATAAACATGGTGATAGGACCTGGGACCTCTGCTGTGTCTGGTGATGTCTCTACTTGCTGAGCCACCTGGAATGCTGGACAGCTTCTTAGACAAATCCTTGAATGATCCTGTTTTAAATCATGTGTGTCGTGAACCTTGAACTCTTTGCCCCTCCCATGAACGTCCTGATATAAACCATGTCTCTGCACTTCCTCTTTGCCAGAATATTGTGCCTTCACCAGCCAGTATCTTGCTTTTGCTTCCTCTGCTGCCGAAAATATCTTCGCAACCATCCGTTACCGACATTTGGCTTGTTCCTCGACTACGCTTCTGCTTGATCCCAACCAGCAAACCATCTGTTACCGATTTTTGGC
Organism: Glandirana rugosa; assembly: GCA_018402905.1. Taxonomy (NCBI): domain Eukaryota; kingdom Metazoa; phylum Chordata; class Amphibia; order Anura; family Ranidae; genus Glandirana; species Glandirana rugosa. Next base: position 841,356 of record BLSH010087033.1, read on the forward strand.
TTATTTCTCTACTACGCTTCTGCTTGATCCTTACGTGCTCAATCTACTACTCGACTCCGGCTTGCTCACCTCCTGGTGGGGCTATCCTGAGGACCGCGACCTGATACTAACATGCAGCAAAGTCCATCTCCACCATCAGGAGCGCTGGTGAATGCCGGTTGGTACTTAGACCCTGCACCTCAGATGAACCCGTGTCATCAACCAGGGGACCTGCATAAATATCTGCTCCACTGCTACAGCTACTGGCCTCCAAGCCTGCTCCAGACAGTGACACATGGTTTTATAAGATACAATACTGACTTACAATACTGTCACTAACAGAGGCTTTCAACATGTAAATCCCCATGTTATGCAACACAAAATTACACATCCAAAAAAAATGTTTGTATGTACAATTGTAAAGGGAAGCTAAAGGTAGTGTTTTTATTTTGTATAGAGTGGAGATTTGAACACCTGTCAGGTGTTATTGCTCTGTGTCCCCATTAGGGAGATTCACTCTCTCTATTTGTCCTGATTACCATTATATGTTGTGCGATGTTGGGGTTTAATTATTGTGCAATGTCTGTGGTTAATTATTGTACATGGTTCGGTGTTATGGTATAACTAAAGGCAAAACTTTCTTTTTGTTTTGGATAGAGTGGAGAGGGAATAGAACACCTGTCAGCCCATACTGCTGCCTGTGCCACCGTTAAGGAGATTCACCCTCTCTTTTTTCCTGTTTACCATTTCAATTATGATTGAAAGTAAAAGAAAATCCCAAATTTTGGGTTGACACCAGAACAGTAATAGAGGGTAGATCTTCCAATTGGGATACTAGATCTTGTGACCCTGGTGACACCCTGGGATTATCTTAAGTTGAAGGAATTTCCTCTCGCTTTCTGCTTTGACTCTGGGACAGGAAGTGAAGGGAAATCTCCCCTATGGGACACAGATGGCAAAATAAATTGACAGTGGTTATAACCCTCCCTTACTCTATCCAAAATGAAAAAATGGCGCCTTTATTTACAACTTAAAGCAGCATTAAACTCTGCTAGCTTTTGTTTTAAATGGGCCCTCCAGTGATTTATTCCATATATGCACCACATATTAGCACATTATGGCAAACATAGCAGACAAACGAAGCCCTCCAGCTATGTGCTGCCACTGCTCCAGCTGGTCCTGGGCGCTTCCATCTTCGTTTGGTCTTCCTTCCCAGTCTGCTCTCTCTGGCCACTATAATGGCCAGACCATGGCGATGTCCCTCCCATGCATGCACACAGAAGTCCCTTCACTACATCACAGAGCAGGTGCTGCATATGTAGTCTGAGCTGCATATATGTGGCACAGATTAAACAAGAGTAAACTGTGCTAAGGTCCCACAAGTAAGCAGCAGCCAGACGACGTCACCTTTGACAAAACGTACGTCGGGAGGCCACGCTGACGTCACCTATGTGTTTGAGAAGAGCCGGCTTTTATTTTACACGCTATTTTACACGCTGACACGCTGACATTTGTTCTAACTATGTGAGTATCCTGCGTTTTCATAAATTTTATATACAGTACTTCACTATTGGGGCTTTCTTTCTTGTTTCTCTGTTGGTGGTCCGTTGCAATCATGGCCTGATATAACGAGGAATACATGTGAAGGCAGCCTGTGAGTGGATGTACTAACAATACCTTGAGAACGCTCAACCCCTTTGTTGCTGTGGAAACGTTCATACAGTGATTCCATTACTGCGGAAACTCATTGAACAAGCGATCCAGGTAATATAATCCCATGCCTGGCTTCCAGCTGGGTCTGGTAAGTCCCCTTATTGTCTGGTGGTGGATTCACACTATATGAAGTGCACTGGGTGTCTGATCAATGGTTACCCTAATCTTTTTAAGACTTTTTCATCATATGGACTATCATTAATAGCGCAGCTTTATATTTTCTTAATGTGGCTCAGATTACATTACCGTTGACAGGCAAGGAGAGTCGTTATGATACAAGAGACCACTAGGGTCTCTTTGCTTATAGAAACCCAGCCTACCAGCAGTTTTTTAAATTTTGACATTAATACCACTGTAAGGATAGGATGATCACGGGATAAAATAAGGAATAGAGTTAAAGTAACTCATGCAGCTCAGTGAATTGAGACTAATGCCTCTCCCCTCAACATTTTATTTTATTTTATTAGCTGTCTATTGTGAGACAACAGTTGTCTCATTGCTGATTTTACTTTTGCTGTGACCTCAATATTATCCTGGATGTTACTTTGCTAAAATGAAGCCAGATCGTTATGCTAACATGCCAGTGCTATATGCCATCTGACACTTTTGCTGACTAAATGATCAGACATGCATCTATACGTGCTTTGTTTGTTTCTTTTATCCTATTATTGATTTTGCAGATGTAGACATAAATACTTGGTGACAGTGAAGACATTAATCAAGTATTCTCCAACAAATTTATACACAATGAAACCCTTGGGGACTTTTTTGCATATGTGTTATAAAATACTGCTAACCTGTTGGATATAGGACTAAGTACTTTTAAAGGGTAACTCCACTTTTGTGAAAAGATATAGAAACATAGAAAAGTGACGGCAGAAAAAGACTGAGTAGTCCATCGAGTCTGCCCATTTTTATTATTTTTTCTGGTTTTTTTTTCTTCCAGCAATGCCAAATCATGTTCCATGTTACAGACACTTCCGGGGATATCAACCCTATTACACACCTTTGTGTCATAAAGAACAAGACATACCTTGCCCAACAAACCTTTAGTTATATCACTTACATATAGGTTAAATAGAACAGGACCCAATACAGAGCCTTCTGGTACCTCACTAGTGACTGGTCTCTGTTCTGAGTGAACCACATTTACAACCACACTCTGGAATCTATCATTTAGCCAACTGCAAATCCACTGAACCACCCAAGGGTTAAGTCCTAGCTTGTACAATTTTTGTATTAGATCATTATGTGGAACTGTGTCAAATGCCTTGCTGAAATCAAGATATGCTATGTCCACAGCACCACCGTGGTCCTAAACACTGGTAATATAGTCAAAAAATTCAGATTAGTCTGATATGATCTGCCCTCAGTAAAGCCATGCTGCTTTGGGTCCAGCAAGCTGTGTAGTTTTAGGTGATCAATGATCCTTCTTTTGAGAAGTGATTCCATTAACTTGACTACAATTGATGTGAAACCCACTGGCATGTAATTGCCAGCTTCTACCTTGCTGCCCTTCTTGTGGATAGGTACACTATTAGCTGTTCAACAATCATGGGGAACTTCTCCTGTTAGAAGAGATTGATTAAAAAGATCTGTTAATGGTCCAACAACTATAGCTCAAAGTTCTCTTAAAAATCTGGGATGAATACTATCAGGACCCATTGCTTTATTAAACTTTAACCGAGCCAGTTCCTCTGCTACCTCTGTCTCCAGAAATCCTAGAAATGAACCATCATTACTAGACCCAATATGCTTCCCTAACTTGTTATCATTACTGCATTTTATTTCTGAGATGACTGAACAGAAGTAATTGTTTAAATGGTTTGCTATATCCTGATCTCCCTCAACATATGTGTTGTGCCCAGTTTTCATTTTTGTGACCCCATTGTATTTTTTCCTTTTATCACTAATATACCTAAAAAGGTTTTATCTCCTTTCTTAATAGACTTAGCAATTTCCTCCTCTTTCTGTGCTTTTGCATCACCGATGTGTTTGGCCTCCTTTTTTCTACTTTTCCACTTCTCTTTGTCAGTTACACCTCCTGTTTCCTTAAACTTCTTTTTTTTCCTTTATTATCCTACTTACCTCTTTAGTGAACCATATTGCTTTTTTCTTCCTTTTATTCTTACTATCTTGCCTGACATATAATTTAGTTGCCTCCAGGATGGTAGACTTTAACAGTGCCCACTGATTACTTACTCCTGACATTTTACTCCAACCTTTCAGTTCATTTTTTAGAAATGTCCCCATTTCAGAAAAATCTGTCCTTTTAAAAGCCAATCTTTTGTTTTTGTAAATTATTTTTAAGTTCTTGTTTTAATACCAAACCAAAGACATTGGTGATCACTAGAACCCAAATTCTCTCCCCCCTCAACATCAGATCCCTATTTGTGAGTACTAGGTCTAGAATATGATCACCTCGAGTTGGGCTTTTTACTGTTTTAGAGAAACCCCATTCAGTGCTTCCATTACATACCTGCTCCTGCTTGCAATAGCAGTTTGAGAATTCCAGTTAATGTCAGGCATGTTGAAGTCACCCATAATCAAAACCTCTCCCTTCATTGCCATTTGAGTTATCTCTTCAATCAACAAGTTATTTTATTCTTTAGTCTGTCCTGGGGGTCTGTATACTACACCAATTCTAAGGGAAGATCCCTCCCTGGTTGGAAGGCAGACCCAGAGGGTTTCGAGCACATCATTTGTTTTTGAATTAATGTTAGTTTTATGCTATTTTCGACGTATATGGCAACTCCACCTCCCCTCTTTCCTACTCTGTCATTCCTGTATAGTGTGTACCCTGGTATAGTTATTCCCCAGTCATTGGAATTCTTGAACAACATCTCTGTAATTGCAGCAAGGTCCAAGTTGTCCCTAGACATAAGAGCTGTCAGCTCACAAAGCTTGTTGCCTAAACTACGAGCATTAGTCCACATGATATATAGCAATTAAAAAAGAATATACAGTAGCATTCCTTTTCAATCTGCAGCAACTGTAATTTTTTGTAAAATTCAATGCAATATGGAATGCTTGGAGGCATTCTGTACACAATTGGTGTACAGCAGTGGCTCTCAACCTCGGTCCTCAAGTACCCCCAACAGGCCATATTTTGTGAATTACTCTTAGATAAAATAGCTGGCCAAAATACCAAGCCATTGACTCTGATTTAAAGCACCTGTGCAAAATAAAATAAAACCTGAAAACATGGCCTGTTGGGGGTACTTGAGGACTAAGGTTGAGAACCACTGGTGTACAGAACTCGCCCAGTAATGTAATTTCCTGCTTCTGTGATTTTTCCCTGAAGTCTGCTCTATGATGCAAATCCAATTTTAGGGATACTTTACAATAGATTTTTTAGTTTTGGTGAGATACTCTACAAAGGTTAAATACATCTAAAGGGATGCAGACTCTGCAACTTTTCCCATTAGTATTTGCACCAGCTGATTATAACAACCAGTGATTCCCATTCAGAATTAGTATCCAAAGGACATGGTGGAACAAACCACTTTTCTTCAGAGCAGAAATAGGTAGGAATCTGCATCAAACTTGATCAAAATCAAGTAAGTCAATGCTTTGCCCATGTGGGGGAATAATTACATCCACCCCACGCTAATCATCCCTCAGATGCTCGGGTTCCAGGTTTTATTGTCAAAGCTTAATTGAACAAGCTGGAGTTAGAAGGTGATTGGCTACTATGCAGAGCTGCACCAGATTTTACACTCTCCAGTTTTAGTAAATCAACCTGTATGTTAACTTGCTACACTGTGGAGGTTTGAGTAGTGACAATTCCCCTTCTCATTTTGCAACTAGTCAGCACAAAAAGCCGATTTAAACTGTTTTAATATCTTAGATTAAAACAGAGGTTTTCCTTGTCAATATCTGTAAAAACATGTAAAACCACACTGTTGGGTTAAGGCACCTCTGCAACTCTAAACCCTAAGTCTAGGTTCACATCCTGACAGACTCTGGGGAGCGCAACATCACTACCACAGGCCCTCCGGACCACAGACAGAATCCGCCATTACAAGGCCGCCTACTCGCCTGTCTCATCCGCCGCCATCCGAGCTCAATACGGCCAGGTGAGCATTAATATCACCACTCCCGGCCTCCCTGCTCTTACCGCCCTCGGCCAAGCTACGTATTAGCCGGATTACATGGAGACCAGCGGCGGAGAGATCACTCGCTCGCCACCTCACACAGGCAGCAGCCTCCATCTTGCGGCCTACCCTGCCAGCCTCACATTGTGGCTCCCGGCTCTTCTCCACACAGCGGCGGGCTGCATCCCCGCACACTGGGACACTCTGCCATTCATCCCGGCCAGAGGGGTGCCCGACACTTACCACAGCAGAACCGGCTATTCGGGCACCGCCACTCTGAGTCCTGAGCTCGGCTCTTCCCGTCCAACTGCCATATTACCTCACTGCATGGAGCTTCCTGCAGCCCAAGAGAGACACTGCCTGGGCCTAGGGCCAATACCTCAACACTGAGGGCAATCAGGGGCTCCACTTTGCCATACGAAGGGACCACACAGGGGACCTGCTGCAGCATTCTCGCATTTCCCACTAGTGGACTAGTGAGGTTCTTATTAATTGAGGCCCCGGTCTTGGCCTTCTAAGCTCAGCGTTAGCCAGCCACCAATTAAAGGGGCAGTGCTGCGCAGAGGAGCTTTTCAAAAAAAAAAAAAGAGAGACTGTATCTATATTTGCCACAGGAACAGAGTATAAACAGCAGCCTAAGATAAGAAGGCAGCTCCATTAGTGCATTTAGCACAACACAGCGTTCACAGCTTCTCCTCCCTCCTTTTACACACCATAGCAGCACCGGAAGCCCCATCATCTTGCTCTTCTTCAAATGACATTTCATAGGAGTCATAAACCACTGCACATCTCACCAATTTTACTGTGGTGCAATTACCAACACATATTGCCTGCCTCTGGATACCAGTCTGGGGTGTCCCGCTCACTGGAAGCCCTGGTCCCGGCCTACCTGACTCCAAGACCCGGCTTCTCCCGCTATCTTCCAGGACAAAAAAAAAAGTGAGTCTTCCGTTAAGCCCATTGTACAGGGGCATGCCAATATCTAACTGCGGCAAAAAAGGATCTTACGCGCCTATCACAGACTTCTTCCCTGCAAAAGACATGCTGCAGCCCCCACAGCCCCCACAGGGATCCAGTGCGGTTTCACCTCCTTTACCATCCACTCCACCGGATGGACCACTGTCACCCACCACTACACCAGAAGAAATTGATAGCTTTGAGCACAATACACAGCCCTCCCAGGTATCCTCCTCTGATAGGCGCAAAAGAGCAGCCCTCGCCATCTAAGGTCCCACTTTACAAGAAACAACATTGGGATGCAGGACAAGATAGTTCAAGTTCCCATGACTCCCTAGCGGATCTTCCCACCAGCAATCAACCTGCATCGGAACACACGTTAAAACTTTCAATAAAAAACGATCTAAGAAATGAACTGCGGTCGTCCTTAACCATGCTGCAAGCTAGAGTTGACCAAGTAGAAGTCCGTACTGAGGCTTTAGAAAGACAAGCCACAGATCAAGCGTCAAGGCTGATGGAAGCATCAGATGCGTTCCACCAACATGCAGATGACATTCATTACCTACAAGCAAAAGCAGCTCACCTCGAAGAACGTTCTAGGAGGAACAACATAAAATTCAGAGGAACTCCCGAATCTGTCAAACCTGCAGAACTTTCTGCATACCTCCAACAGCTGTTCCTCAAGCTTATACCACAACTGACACCATCAGAGATGACTATAGACCGAGCCCACAGAATCGCCAAACCTAACTACCTTCCAGAAACAGTCCTGCGAGATGTCCTGGCTCGCATCCATTTCTATCATATTAAAGAAAAGCTCATGTCTGCTGCGTGCATAAGCAAATCCCTCCCAGAACCCTATGCCAACATCTCGCTCTACACAGACATATCTGCAGCCGCGGCCAAGAACCGTAGAGAATTCTCCCAAGTGACATCAATCCTGCGTGAACGCAACATACCCTACAAGTGGGGCTTCCCGGCAAAACTGATTGTTACTTATCACAATCAACCTACAAATATACTCTCCGCTAAGGAAGGCATGAAAAGGCTGCAAAACTGGGGCATAATTTCAGCACCACCCCCACTAATGGACTGGAGGGGATCTCAACAGGTCTCCCGAGGCTGACCATCTTCCTATCAACCCCCAGGTCACGATCAGCCTCAATTTTGAAACCAACCATTTCCAGCGGGCTCAAGTCCATCTTCATATTCAACGTAACCAGCATCATAAGGAGCAACTGTGTCTCAGCTGAGTAACTTTCATTCATTGTTGTTTCTGTTATACTCTGTATTTCTTTTGTACACGTAATCTACTATTCTGGTTTGCTACGATTGATAATATTGCTACTTAACTTGTTGTTTTTTGTTCTACCTCCTTTTCTTGGGTTTCATAACCCAACTATCTTCTGGTTTAGCAATTACCGTTCAGGGTTTTACTCAATCTGTTTTTCATTGGTGTGTATTTACATAACGCAGAGTGGCAGGTGCTTTCCTTTTCATCCTTCCCTACAATCTTCTGCTGAGTCAAACACTTTGAGCCATGGCTATTAACATCACATCCTTAAACACTAAAGGCCTCAATTCACCCTTCAAACGACAACTCTTCTGGAAAGAAGCTTTAAGCAGCAAGGCCGATATTATTTGTACCCAAGAGACACATTTTGCAGCCTCCAAACCGCCCTCCTGTACCCATAAGCAATTCCCACAGTGCTTTTTGTCAAATGCACCTAAGAAAAAAGCAAGAGTATTAATTGGCATACGCACCACAGTTGCCTTTATATTACTACACTCCGAGATTGATCTACAAGGTAGATACATTATCCTACATGCCACTTTTAATGATCGATTAATGACTCTGGTAAATCTTTATACCCCCAACACCTGCCAAGCACAGTTCTATCAGCTTGTTGCAGAAAAACTAGCTCCCTTCAGACAACATCCCCTCATCATATGTGGGATTTTAATCACATAGTTGATGCGGCCCTGGACTCTTCCAACCCCTCTAGGAAAAAGTCCACAGCATTGCCCAACTTTTTAGCAATGGAAGATCTTTATGACGCATGGTGATGCCTTCATGATACTGAAGATGATTTCACCTTCTACTCTCACACTCATAACGCCTACTCTAGGATCGATGTGTTTCTGGTAGATAAACTCACCCTTCAATCCATCCAAGATGATAATTGGTAACATTGCATGGTCTGACCATGCCCCAATTTCAATCAAAGTGTTCCCTACAGACCCCTCGACAGTGGGCAAACGGTGGAAACTCAATACCTCCTTGTTGACTAACCCAAAATACCAGAGGCATATCGAATCCGCCATTACAGACTTTTTTCAACTTAATGCAAACTCTGTGACGTCTCCTTTTACCTGTTGGAATGCCCATAAGGCAGTTATAAGAGGTCTCCTTATAAAGTTTGGACCCCAGGAGAAGAAAAACCGTAATGCCACTACCTTCAAACTGCTAGACCAGATCAACATTCTTGAAAAAGCACATAAAGTAAACCCAAGCTCAACTTTAGGGGAAGATCTCAAGAAACTGAGAAGAACGCTGAGTGAACACCTTCACTCAAACTTCGACTTATCCCTCAAAAAATTGCGGTTAAACTTTTACGCCCATCGTAATAAACCAGGGGCATGCCTTGCTAAACAACTTAAAAAACATTTTGTGCAAGCGAAAATTCCCTATCTTCTCTCCCAAGATAATACTTGCCTTTCTAATCCTAAAGACATTTCCAACCGTTTCAGCCAATTTTACGCCCAACTGTTTAACTTAGCTGAGTCAGGCGTGACTGCAGCTCCCACCTCACATGACATATCAGGCTTCCTAGATAATCTACAAATTCCATCCCTCACACATGAACAACTACAAGCCATCTCCACTCCCTTCACCGACTCTGAACTCAAAAAGGTAATCATTTCCTTACCACTACACAAAGCACCTGGGCCAGACGGCTTTAGTAACGGCTTTAGTAAGGAATACTATAAACATTTCGCATGTACGCTCCACCCACTTCTACTACAAGCGTTTAACCACACTTTACAGACAGGCACGATCCCAGAAGAATCACTAGCGGCAACAATAACCACTATTCCCAAACCTGGTAAGCCAGCAGAAGACCCAGCCAATTACAGACCGATCTCCCTATTGAATACAGATACGAAACTCTATGCCAAACTCCTAGCATCCCGCTTGTCCGCTGTGGTATCCCAACTGGTGCATCCAGACCAAGTGGGCTTTATGTATGGCAGACAAGCTTCAGATGGTACGAGGAGATATATCAACCTGCTCCAATGGGTGGAACGCAGTTGGACACCTGCTCTGTTCATCTCCCTTAATGCAGAGAAGGCATTTGACAGAGTGGATTGGAGTTTCCTAAAAGCAGTACTCCTAAAATTTGGCATCTCAGGTTCCCTCCTAAAAGCCATTATGGCTCTTTACTCAGCCCCCAATGCCAGAGTGGTCAACTCGGGCATTTTCTCAGACTCTTTCAAAATATCTAATGGCACACAGCAGGGCTGCCCTCTGTCTCCTTTAATTTTCTCTCTAGTTATGAAACCTTTAGCGATAGCCATACGAGGTATAACTATAGACACATACGAGCACAAAATCGGTCTTCATGCAGACGATGTGATAATTTCCATCACAGAACCCCAGCTTTCGCTCCCACATCTCCATTAAACACTAGACCTCTTTAGTAAGGCATCCCTATACAAAATAAACTATTCCAAATCAGCCATGATTGGCATCAACTTGGAAAGTCCGATCAAGCGTGGCATTGCCAAAATCTCATCCTTCTCCTGGGCTCCAAACTCCACACTTCCCTATCTCGGGATTTCTCTGACCTCGCCCTCTGCACGTTTGCTCACGCAAAACTTTGTGCAACTATTGGACACACTATACAGAATGGCACAAAACTTGAAAAATGCACGAGCGTCATGGGCAGAAATGTATTTGCTACCACATATACTCTATTACTTCCGAACTCTACCTCTACCCTTCTTACGCTCTCATCTTGATAAATTGCAAGCAATTGTGTCATCATTCATCTGGAACAATAAACACCAGAGAATTAAAAGATCTACTTTATGCTCACCAACTGCTTCAGGAGGAATGGGCTCACCTAACATCAGTGCATACTATAAAGCGGCTATACTTGAACAAGCAAAAAGCAGGTGGGCCCCAGCCACGCAATTCCCATGGCTCCTGATTGAGAAAGCAGCATTAGCATCGGACCCTAAGCAAACAATCTCTGCAATATTGCTACAGAACCAGAAGCAACATAACTTCTTATACACAGTAAACACCACAACCAGAACATGGCACTCGTTTTTGCAATCTTCAGGTGGGATATTTCATGAAGTCCTCAAAGATATATCCCTACTATCTTTACAATCCATTATACCAGACATTGCCCTTTCCAACTGGTCTCAAGCTGGAGTTACCACATTAACACACCTGTATGATGGAACTGTGCTTCTTTCCTTCCAACAGCTAAGGAATAAATTCCAGATCACAGCTAAAGATCTTTTCAAATATTTTAGAGTTCGCTCCATGCTCTCCAAGTTGCCTTGCTCAAGCAACCCCCTTGTGAAACACACCATACGCTTCTATCTCAATACCAACTCCAAAAAGAAGGGTATATCCTACTATAACTTATAACCTATTGACTAACATTCCCGCCGACAAAAAACCCTGCAACATCCTAAAATGGCAAAACTTGCTCCATTGCACATATACCCTCCAACAATGGCTCCACACTTTACAATCTCCTCTGAAATTCTCCAAATGTCTTACCCACTGGGAAGGAGTACAAAAACTATTTCACAACTGGTATCTTACCCCAGCAAAACTCGCCAATATCTACTCCACAACCACGGCCCATTGCTGGACATCCTGTGGTCTGTACGGAACCACCCTGCACATCCGGTGGTCCTGCCCCAAACTGGCCTCCTTACGGCACAGTGTCACCAATTTTGTGTCAGATCTCTTACGCAAACCTGCAACCCTCTCTCCTCAACTGATACTCTTTGGGTTGGACCTTGACCTCTGGCCAATCCACACCCATGCAATTTCAACACATGTACTTATTGCCATCAGACTCTCCATCGCCAGGAAGTGGAAATCGTCTGATCCCCCTTCTATAGGGGACATACTCTCCTCCTTAACCGACCAATGCCTCATGGAATTCATGTACACCAAGGCCCACTTGCAAATCACTCTCTTTCAGAGAAGATGGACCCTATGGTTACATCACCCCAAGTGCAACTTACAATCTTAAGCAGAGTTCTCCTCAGAGCGACTATGCACTGTTATTCGGATTGATTCTGACTGTTATTCATCACTCGATGGTCAATACCTACCACTTTCACCTACTGCCCTGCGTGGACAGGAGGCGCTGTCCCACTTCCAGGGGCGGTGCGCTCTGTCCACTCAGTCCTCTCAGTCCTCTCTTCCTAGGTTCAAATTATGTGTAACAGGACTATGATGCTAATCCTATACATTTCACAAAGTTTCAATGACCTTACCATGTATTGAGTGTCTATTACTCTCATATGCATATTTACAAATGCGAAGTGTATCTTCTGTATATGCTCTTTTCTTAAAAAATAAAAACTTAAGCTTAAAAAAAAACCGCAAATCGCGGTAGGATTGCGGTAAGGCAGCTCAGTTCACACTGGTGCGAAGCGGAAACCCTCTGAATCTGGCGGGATCCCGCATTGCACCTGAATCGCACAGTGGTCCACATTGAGATCTCCGAATCACTGCGGGTGTCAATACAGAGTTAATGACACCCCCAAATTTGTTTGTAGATTGCAGTGCGAACTGTGAAAGGGCGCAGGAATCGAATAGCATAAGTGTAATCACCCATGCAATCTGATTCCAGTGCGGATCAAAAAAAATGTCCTGCACCATTTTGGTGCAAATGCGATGTGATTTCAGCCATACAGTTTCTATGGCTGAAATCGCATCACACAGACATCGCATGTGATGTGAACAGCAATGCGATGCGATTTACATGTGATGTCTGTCATCGCACTAGTGTGAACTAAAAACGCATAAAAAAACAACACTTGCGTTTCTGGTGCAGCTCCATTGCAGTCTATTGCATGCAAAACGCAAGCTGCAGTGAGGAAAAAAGTCCCCGACCCTTTCCAAAAAACGTAACACCTCAAAACGCACAGTTGTGAACTACAGCCATAGGAAGCCATGTTAAATGGACTGTAGTGCATTTTTGCAAAAAGCAAAACATTGTAAAAAATGCATAGGAGTTCCAACTATGGGATATAAATATACAAATGCATAAATGGAGAACAGGTATACTTTGGAGGTACCAGCGCACCAGAAGCCCAACATCATTCATAGCTGAAATCTGGGAAAAATTATTTTTGCATATTTTCTTTGTACCAATAAATCACCTCTAATGAGGTGCGTCCCATTTGTAGATGGCTGATGCGTTACTTGTAAAAAGTAAAAACCCTCCCTTTTGTTGAGGCTGTGCTTGCACTGCAAGGGCTAGATGGATTCAGAGGACCTTAGACTAGACATGTGCGGTTTGTTTCGTTCCAAATGAATATTCGCATGAATTCTTCATTATTCAAATTTCGAACTCCAGTCGAATCCTAACTGTACACATATTGCGGAAATCAAAGACTGTGTGTGCTATTAGAGTACCATTTCAAAATAATGCTGTTTTTGTTAAGCCAAAGGTGATTTAAAGAGTCATTGTAATATTTTGATGAAGATTTTTCTTTTGTTTGTTCATTTTACCACATTCGAATCGAAAAAAATCTAAAGTGTTCAATTCAACTGATTCAAAATTTACATATTCGAACATTTCGAATCGAAAAAAATCAGTAATTTCTAAGAAAATTTGAAAAAGACATGAAACAAATTCCAAATACAAATTCTGAATATGAATCCCAAATACAAATTGAATGAATCAACAGAATTTAACAAAACAAAATAACTAGATTAATGAATCAAAGTGAAATGAAACTAAACAAATTGTTTCGCCATGCACATGTCTACCTTAGACTGCTGGAGCATAGGGCAGAAGAGGATGCTGGGACTGGTCCAGAAGCACAGAGGAGCCTGCTGGGGCAGTGGATCAGGTACATAAAATTGCTTTTTCATGTCCCCTAGACATAGGTGTGTGCAGCCTATTGCATTAGGTGTGCACCCCAAAGCTCAAACACAGAGCAACAGAGGCAGTGGCTAGGGGTGTACACATGTCACAGTCACGATGCTATGCTTCTCAGCCATGGCAGAAATTACAGAGTACAAATCACATGTGAACGAGTCATTAATATTTTTTTAACAATTTATTTTTTATTTTATTGTTTTTAATTTTTTTAAATTTATTTATTACATTTTTAACTTTCGGGGGCGTTTGGTGAAATAGGGTTCTAAACAGACCCCTTTTACACATACATGAACTTTAATGGAATCCCAGTCTTAGTCTGTAGGGTTCAATATTGAGTTGGCCCACCCTATGCAGCTATAACAGCTTCAACACTTCTGGGGATGCTGTCCACAAGGTTTAGGAGTGTGTCTATGGGAATGTTTGACCATTCTTCCAGAAGTGCATTTGTGAGGTCAGACACTGATGTGAACGAGATGGCCTGGCTCGCAGTCTCCACTCTAATTCAGCCCAAAGGTGTTCTATCGGGTTGAGGTCAGGACTCTGTGCAGGCCATTCAAGTTCCTCCACCCCAAACTTGCTCATCTCTCATGTCGCTCATGTCTTTATGGACCTTGCTTTGTGCACTGGTCCAAATCATTTGGTGAAGGGGGGATGTTGTAGGGTTGTTTTTCAGGGGTTGGGCTTGGCCCCTTAGTTTCAGTGAAGGGAACATTTAAGGCGTCAGCATACCAAGACATTCTGAACAATTTCTGGCTCCCAACTTTGTGGGAACTGTTTGGGGATGGCCCCTTCCTGTTCCAACATGACTGAGCACCAGTGCACAAACAAAGTCCAAAAAGACATGGATGAGCGAGTTTGGGGTGGAGGAACTTGACTGGCCTGCACAAGGTCCTGACCTCACCTTTGGGATGAATTTGAGCGGAGACTGCAAGCCAGGCCTTCTTATCCAACATCAGTGCCTGACCTCACAAATGTGCTTCTGGAAGAATGGTCAAACATTCCCATAGACATACTTCTAAACTTTGTGGATAGCCTTCCCAGCAGAGTTGAAGCTGTTATAACTGAAAAGGGTGGGCCAACTCAATATCGAACCCTACGGACTAAGACTGGGATGCCATTAAAGTTCATGTGCATGTACTTTTGCTAATATAGAGTATATTGCTGTGACTTCAGTTGGGCTTTAACTATAATGCTTCTGCCTAGTTTCTTCTAACCTATCTGTAGCGCCCCCATAGTATAGGTATGTTTTTGTAGTAGGGTTGTGCTAGGAGAGGCAAAATTTAGTCAGGCCTGACTGTATGTGCAGGCCTGAAAGTTTTGATCTGGGCTTGGGGGAGTGGCTCAGGGAGGATTGAATTGATTCAACAAATGAGGTCACCAAAACCTCCCACTTCTTTTTAGAAACCTGGAGGAGGGCTTCTGGTCAGAAAGCTGGGAGATAGGTGGAGCCATGTGGAGTGTTCTAAGGAGCCCTGACCAATCCCCAAGCAGGATTGGCAGAGGGCCGGCCTCCTTAAATACTCAGAGTCTGCCCAACCTGGGGGGAAGTCGGGTGGACGTCTGAGATGTAGCAGGAGGCACTGTGGAGGCCTCTTCCCGGGAGGTCACCCCTATTTGGGGGGGTGACCTTGAGGCCTGGAGGTTCAGGTATAGGCAGGAGTGAAGGTGATTCCTGGAGTCGCACAAAGGAACAGGAGAACCATGGAGGTGCTACAGAGAGAGAGACTTTAAAGTGATCCACCGGTGTCATGAGTGACAGACCCTGGAGCTGGGAGAGAAAGTCCTGGAGCAGGCTGGGAGAGGAATAGTGAACAGTCTGTGGAAGCCTTGGGAGCCAGTCAGGGGAAGGAGTGTCACTGAGGAAAAGCAGGTCGGTGGGACCTGGAAGAGGAATGGGATGGGAGTTGTAGTCCATCAAAGGCCCGACTAGCACGCAAGTATTTTGCTACATATTCAGGGGCTCGTGATCCCTGGCCTGTAATGGGTTGTCCTTAGGTCCTGCTGACACAGTGTAGGCCTCACCATGTGCTAGCCGTGGTGAAGAGAAAAGAGTAGAGAAGCTTGATAAATTTCCTTTCAAGCTAGGAACTAAGTGAAGTGCTGGAGAGAAGTGAAGGAGTGATAGTCTGCAAATTCAGTGCTGGAGAGAACTGCAGGAGAAACGGTCAGCAAGCGGTGTGCTGGAGAGTTGCGAGGAGTAACAGTCTGCAGAAGGATAGTCTGCAGTGTCAGCGTGCATATACAGGACTGTACATGCAGTTTGTGTGCCATAATTCTAGGGGCATCCCATAGTCACCCCTTTTCCCCATCCAAGTTATTTCCCCTAAATAAAACAACAAAAACAAGTGCCGGCCTGGTCAGTGTCTATGGAGGTGTGAGATATGGTGGGATTGAGGCCAGCTATAAGGTGAACCACTACTACCAGCTACTCCCAAGGGAGCACATGGCTACATATCCTTTTGGTGTAGCTTAGCTTGATTTCATAGCAAAGGAAATACTGTTATGTGGCATTCATATAAGTGGAGTATAAGTAAACTATGGCTTTGTCCTAACTAGATAGAATCAATTATTATTGAATTTTGGAATGAATACAGAATTAGCGAAAGCAGTCACAGCCAGATATTTGCAGGTAAACAGTATATTGACATGAACTATAATAACTGTGGATTTTGATATGCAGTTTATAAGCAGTAGATATTTCATACAATCAGCATCATATTGAAATCCTTTGTAACAAGGCCTGCTGCACAGGTGACCTTGCCTCTCAATATGTCCCTGAACATTAGACACCCTGCAAGATATTAACAAAACATAACTTTTCTAAAGCTCTGTCAGCAGTTTTTATATGTCTATTCGAAAAGGGACCAATTTACAAGCCAAATATTTTCTTGATCCAGTGCATGAGGGGAAGTATTTTTAGACGGTTAATAATACTTTTTTATGTGTTTCATCTTCGTTGGCATTCTCAATGGGGCGTTGAGTGTAAAAACAACTTAAAAATGATTTTCTTTCTTGGTGGGCAGAG
The DNA here is from genome assembly GCA_018402905.1 of Glandirana rugosa. Classification (NCBI taxonomy): domain Eukaryota; kingdom Metazoa; phylum Chordata; class Amphibia; order Anura; family Ranidae; genus Glandirana; species Glandirana rugosa. Next base: position 858,278 of record BLSH010087033.1, read on the forward strand.
TGTAATGAGGTTTTAATTCAATAATGCTGGGAATTATATTCTCTGACAGTTTACTCTAATGACATGCCGCTTACTACAGCTGGAAAGTTATCTGAAGTATGCCAGCATTGATTAAATTTCTGATGCGCTCTAGAGACATTTAAGAGCATGTCAAACATAAGTTAGTCCAAATAAATAGATTTGTATACAGCACATTTCATTGAAAGCTAGAAGATATCTTTCCATTTAAAACATTTTGACAAGGTCAAAGATCTGAGATGTATACATGGATACATTTTTTCCACAAATATCTTTATTAGGAACACTTAACCAAGTACAAAGCTAAAAACAGCTACAGCATATACCAGGAGAGCATCAATGCTAAAAATAAGAAAAAAAAAAACAAGCAGAAGACACAACCCATCGTAAGCACCCAAGCACAAAATCTCCACTGAGCACCTGGGGGAAGTGTTCTTATAATATGTGTGGTGCCTTCTACATTAGGTAGGTGCTAGTTTAGGATTTTTGTGTTAGAGTAGTTAAATTTAGGCAGGCTTGGCTGCTGTCAGGCCTGTTTGTTTTTGTTCTGGGCACGGGAGTGGTCCAGGGAGTGGCTAGTGACTGTAGGTGGTGACACTCTTTGGTTGATCCCTCCTTGCTTTTTCAGAAAGTTCTGGAAAAGGGGAGTGGGGCAGAAGAGGTGGAACTGCTTGGTATTTGGGAAGCCCTGACCAATCCCCAACCTGGATTGGCAGAGGGCAGGCCTTCCCAAATAGCCTGGGGCAGCCCAGTCTGGGAGGAGAGTTTGGGTGGAAGTTGGAGAATGGAGACGGAGTACTGAAGGCTGTTGGGAACCTTGAGGGAGTCCCCAGTCTAGGGGGGGTGACCTCGGCCCAGGGCTCGGGTGCATCCAGGAGGAGTGCAATCCTGGCGAAGAGGCATAAGAAGGAGCAGGAAGGGACAGCAGGAGAGTACTATCAGCAGGGTCTCTGGGAGGAGTTCACCGGGTGTCAATGAGTGACACAGCCCAGGGAGGTGGAGATGCACTCTGCAGCAGACTGGGAGAAAGACAGTCTGATGCAGGAAGAGACTGGGACTTTGGTGTCAATGGGCAGTTTACAGGTGCTTGCAGTCATGAGGACTGTAGAGATCTGGAGGAGGATGGGCTGGGAGTAGTAGTCCATCAGGCCGGTTAGGACATCTACAAATTTCTCTACACTATAGGGGCCCACGGTCCCTGCCTGCAAAAGGCGGTTACTAGGCCTTTTCAAAGCCAGAGCAAGCCTCACCATGTGCTAGCTGTGCCAGAAGCAAGTGTTGTGCAGGAGAGAGGAACAAGAAGAAGCAAGTGTTGTGCAGGAGAGAGGAACAAGAAGAAGCAAGTGTTGTGCAGGAGAGAGGAAGAAGGAGAAGCAAGAGTTGCGCTGGAGGAAGAAGGAGAGTGTATATACTGAGTGTATATAGAGGTCCCTTGTAAAGAACTGTTGATCTGTGGGCACCCCATAATCATCCCTTACCCCATCCAAGTTTAACCTCCTAATAAAACAAAAAAAACAAAGAGCCAGTCTGTTTTCTGACTCCGTATGCAAGCAAGGAGTGTGATTGAGGGCAGTATGAGCAGGTGAACCACTACTTCCAGCAACCCCCAAGGGGGTATTGGCTACATTTGCATGTAGGCAGGTGCAGTCTACTTTCTTCACTGCAGGTGGCACTCACCCGCAGTGGCCTTGTAGCTATAGAGGAAGCCAAGAGGAACACAGCTCCTCTATGGTTTCTTGGGTAACTGGGGAAACAATCCAGTTTGATGCTGCAACCCCACATGACTGGCAGCCATCTTGGGTCAGGCAGAGCCTATTTAAGAGCCTGGCTCCCAGGCTTGAAAGCTTTATTGCAAGTTGGTAGAGTAGGGACAGATACCCCACCTGTTAGGGACAGCATTAACGGTAGGGAGAGGTTCCTGACAAGGAGGGAAGGTGTAGGGTCGCAACTCCTTTGGATATCATTCTGTTTGGGCATGAGATGGCCAAGCCACATTCTGTCCTCTTAACAGATGTTGTCAGTCTGGCTGATGCCTGCTCTCTTGTGATTACTATAGACCATGAGCGTACCCAGTTGGGCAGCTTTCCCACTGGGTTTATTGTGAACTGTTACTGTGCTGTTTCAATACAAGTTCTTGATTGAATTTGAGTGTGTGAATCATTGCCCCCTCACCCTGCTGCACCCCACCTACATGCATGAAACCAGATAACTAGAGTTCATAATGTAAAGAGAACTATCAAACAGTAGATACATTTTTAATATCTCAGTAAAAAACTAGTAGTGTGCAATGGAAATGAAAGAAACACAGAAAAAAAAATATTATAACACATGACCAATATAAATATTGTCTACAGGGGTAGTATTTGAAGATTTTAGTATACACTAGTAATAACTTCAAAAGTGAGGATGGCAGCACTTCTGATTGGATGCAATCAAAATTTATTTCAGAAGATCATATATCCATAATACATGTAAAGAGCATGAGTACAGACCAAAAGGTTAACGTGTTTCACACGTCTAGCGTGCTTCGTCAAAACCATGGTTCATCCAATCAGGAGTGCCGCCATCCTCACTTTTGAAGTTATCACTGTGTTTCTGCAGCAGGGCGTGCACCCCTAAGGAGCCTGACGTAACCACCTAAGTAGCCTTTGCCTGGAGCGGCTGGATGCTATATGGATTATACACTAGTACTTAGGGATGGGTCAAACGGACCCCTGTTCGGTTCGCACCAGAACTTTCGAAAGTTTGGACCAGAAGAACAAACCCCATTAAAGCCAATGGGACCCAAACTTCAAAAATCAAAAGTGCCCATTTTGAAGGCTTATATGCAAGCAATTGGGGTACATGTATCAATGAAAAAAGTTTGTGAGCAGTGATTTTTTGATTTTTAAAGTGAAAGCATAAAAATGAAAAATTCCTTCCAATATAGTGCCTGGGGGGGGGGGTCCCCTTAGTCCACCTGTAAAGTGGCAGATCTGTACCATGTCTAGAATCTGCTGAAGCAATAATTGCATTTATAAAGCCAAAAAAATGAAATTTCCCTGCAAGCTGCCTTTATTTTGCTCAGCAACATCTGGGGAGCCAGTGTGTATGATGAGGCCACAATGTAGTGCACTGGGAACAAGATTAGAGATTTTTTGGATAAATTCTGGTGTCACTTGTGTGCGGAAAAATTGGGCTCTGGGAGTTGGTGGTGCCTTCACACCATAACCCTATAGATGTACTCTTCATGAAGGCAAGAATTGGCCTTTCTGTAAAAAAAAATGCAATGATATGCACCTGTCAAACAGGTACAGAAAAATTGGTCTTTGGGTGTCGGTGGCGCCTTCCCACCGTAACCCTTTGTGCCCCCTTTGTGTGGCTTTTAGGTGCTCTTGCCAACAAGCTGAGTGGTTGGACGTTAAATGCCTTGTTAAGCATGCAGTACCCAAATGGATGGTGTTTTTGCCACATTTTATGTGCCTGAGACAGTTTACAGATAGCAACAGTGCGATCTGCTGCAGATGTGCTGAAAAAGGCCCAGACAGCTGGGCTTTGGGAATTGGGCTGGGAGATAACAGCTGCAGAATGTGATGGAATAGGGTGGCTACTCTCTACTCTTTCTTGATGTCAGCTTCCTTGAGGTTGTG
>BLSH010087033.1:862044-872621 GCA_018402905.1 Glandirana rugosa
AAAATGTAAACGGTTATACAAACTCCGAACATTCAAAGAATACAACTACAGACAAAAAACATAGGACATGTTTTACGTTATTTTTGGAAATTTGCTTCTACACAGTCGCGTATGACTCATTTTTCCTCACCATATGGGGTTAGGGGTTGTAATTGAACCTGTTCTTGTTTGACTTTAACACAAGTTAAAACTTATACCGTGAGGTGTCGTACGTCTCCTCCACCACCTGACCGAATGATTTGGAAGGAGTAGGAGGAGTAGAAGACAGTGTGTTCGTCTCTGTTCACACGTCAGGGGACGTCAACGGTCTCACCTATTTGGACGGAGGAACAGGTGTAGATAAGGACGGTATCGGGGTTGTAGTCGGTACCTCCTCAGTCGATCTTCGTTTAAAGGTTTTTATTGCATTTTGTACAGGATACAAAAAACAGACATCAACATAAGAAACTTACAAGCCTCAAACATATTGGCAAATGTAAAAGAGTATATTTTGACCTCGCAGGGCAAAGAAAAGAAAAAAGGTGAGTGAACAAGGATATACTCAAATTTATATGCAATTACCAGGCAGGAGCTAGTTGGAGGACACGAAATTTTACTTTCCTTCAATCTTTCCCTCTTCAAGTTATCTCCCGACCCACCCCCAACGGGAGCAAGCTGTGGGCCGAGAAGCACCAAAAAGAACCAACAGGATATTAAAATTCCTCCTGCGACAATAGGTGTATATTGCCACTTAGTATACACCGTGATAGCCTACAGGCCGCAGTCGGCCTGGAAACCCCATAAAATTAATGTCCATTCCCCTTTAATCTGGGAGAGGGAAAAAAGAAGTCAAACACTTAGCTAATTGCAATAAGGGACAAGCCCTGGAACTCAAGCCCAGTGCTGTGGTTTGATAATGCTATTCTAGCATTAACACTACAGCAAGAGCCAACATGAAGAGGTAAGGTTTAAAAGAACCAGAGTAGTGATAGAAAAGCAGAGAGAGGAAGAGTAGAGAGCAGAAAAGGGAAAGGAAGATTGAGAAAATTAGGGCACCAGGGAGTTTAGAGTAAAAATGACACGATTAGATCATAGGGGTATGTTAAGGTATTCCTTCCAGGGATCCCAGATTATATCAAATTTGGGTGATGTATCTAATATTATATTGGCGATCTTCTCCTGTATCATTATCCAAGAAATTTTTTGTTTAGCGGCTTGGAAGGAGACTGAAGGGCATTTCCATGCCCTGGTGATTGTAATTTTAGCTCCAAGAAAAATGAAATGGGTAAGTTTAAAAAGGGGCTTGGTGAGGCCGTCAGGTCTAGAGCTAAGAAGGGCCGTTTCTGGATTCTGCAGAATCGCCTGCCCTGTAACCTTTCTTAGAAGGTGAAATATTCTGTTCCAAAAGCCTCGGATACGCGGGCATTCCCACCAAGTGTGGAAGAAGGAGCCCAAGAGTCCGCAACCCCGGAAACAGAGGTCAGAAGAATTTGGGAACATGGCAGCCAGTCTGGTTGGAACCAGATACCAGCGCATGAAGACCTTGAGGTTGGCCTCCCGTAGGGCAACATTAATCATCCCCTTGGAGGATCTCTGAAACAGGGAACTCCACTTCTCTACGCCCCAATCAACACCCAAGTCTTTTTCCCACTTATTAACAAAGGGGGGTTTATTCGGATAATCCGTCAGTGATGCATAGATTAATGAGATACCACCTTTTTGGTCCTCAAATTCTGAACACCATTTTTCGTATGGAGTAACTCCCGTAGAATCGTTTCTAAGCCTCCATAAAGAGGTCACAAAATGATATATTTGTTGGAATCTAAACTTTTCAGTGTGAGGCATATCCAATTTGTTAATGCAATACGCTAGAGTGATAGGACCCGTAGAGGTAAAAAAGTGTCCTATGCGATATAAACCTTTATTTGTCCACCATTGAAAGGCCTGAATTTCAAAGCCTGGGGGGAATCTGGGATTGTTGAATAGATGATCGAGGGGACGTACATGCGATATTAAGTAGGGGGGATTAAGCACCGAATCGCAGAGGGCCATAGAGTGAGAGAGTAGGCGCTAGGATTGAGGGCCTCATCTTACGAGGAGCCCCTACCAAAAAGTTAATAGTGTTTAGCGGAACAGACTGCCGCTCCATCGCTATCCAGTCGGGCCTGTCTCCCTTAGCATAAATAGCAGAAAACTGGGCTGTTTGGGCGGCTTGATAGTATTTATAGAGGTGTGGGAGTCCTAGTCCACCTTGGGCACGTCTCCTATGTAAAACATTAGCTTGACATCTATAACCCTTCCGACCCCAGACAAACTTGATTATACGTGATTGCAACGTTTGCAATTGTTGTTTCCTCATAGAAATTGGGAGGGATCTGAAGAAGTACAGAATTCTGGGGAGTAAAGTCATCTTGACTGCATTTATTCTGCCAATCCATGAAAGACCCTCCTGATCCCACCTGGAAAGATCCTCAGAAAGTTTCTGAAACAGCGGGGGGTAATTGGCCTCATATAAATGTTTGATATCGGCAGCCAGGCTGACTCCCAGGTATGGAATACTTTGGGGGTTCCAGGAAAACTTGTATATTTCTCTGAGCTTCTGGACTGTGGGGGCCGCAATAGAGAAGTTTAGGGCCGCAGATTTCGACCAATTTACGCAGAGCCCAGAAACCTCTCCAAACTCATGAAGTAAACGGATAATTTGGGGGGTGGAGGACAGAGGTGTAGTGATAAATAAGAGCAGATCGTCTGCAAAAAGAGCACATTTGTGTGTCCGTGGTCCACATTGTACACCACATATATCGGGGTTTCCTCTGATTGCAATTGCGAGAGATTCGATCGTTACAGCAAAAATTAGGGGACAACCCTGTCTAGTTCCCCTGGCAATATTAAGTGGCTCAGAATAGAAGTTTTGTAATTTGACCTGGGCGCTAGGATTGGAATAAAGGGCTTTTAGAGTTTGGATACATTTTGGGTCAAAGCCCCATCTAGAGAGGATCTCAAACAGGTAGGTCCATTCTACTGAATCAAATGTTTTTTGAAGATCCACTGACAAAATGTATCCTTCTTGGTGGGGCCCCCCATCCCAGTACGAGTTTAAAATTGAGATAATATCCACCGCTCTACGAATCTGATCTGGACCTTGCCTTCCCAGGATATAGCCTACTTGGTCTTTGTGGACATATTTACTTATAAACTTAGACATTCTATTGGCCAGAACTTTATTCAAGATTTTAAGGTCATTATTAATTAACGAAATAGGTCTGTAGTTGCTAACAATCGAGGGATCTTTACCAGGTTTAGGTATTACAGCAATAAAAGCTAAATTGGCCTCCTTCTGGAGCAAAGACCCTGCTTGGAGAGAATTGAAATGTTTTGTCAAATAGGGAGCGATGATGGGGCCAAAGGTTTTATAGTAGCCCGTGGAGAATCCATCAGGCCCAGGGGCCGAACCCTTCTTAAGATTATTGATTACCCCCAGAATCTCAGCTTCCGTAAAGGGTTGTTCAAGGGACTCCCTATGCTCAGTAGTAGTAGTAGTGTTTATAGACAGCGATTCACAATATCCTGCCACTCTGCAGCAGTAAATGTTCTGGCCAGTAACTGTTCTGTTCTGGAACTGGTTAAGTACTTAGCCCGGTCCATAATCACAATATTTCCCCCCTTGTTCGCAGTCTTGATTATTAAATCCTCATTCATCCATAATTCCTATAGTGCAGACCGTTCTGTTTGGGTCAAGTTATCAAGGGAGGAAAAGGGGTTCCCAATTCCTCTAACATCCTTAAGGACTGCTCTGATGACGTAGGCCCCTCCTGCGACCATGGACAAGGGGGGAAAGGTCCTAGACCTATTGTATAGGCCTACTTCCCTCAGTCTAGGGGTTTGTACCGATTGAGTGGGTTCACCCAAAATCTCTCCACAGATTTCCAAGGCCAAGTCCAACAATTGTTCAGCTGGGTCTTCCTCCTCGGTATCTGTATGGTCGTCTACATGGCCTTCCTCCCAGAGATCAGTGAGTACTCTAAAAGTGCAGTATTCCCGTCTGGTCAAGTTGGACCAATCACCTAAAGATCCCAAAGGGGTGCTGTTGATGATGAGTTTTGGGTCATGAAGAAACTGCAGAATCAACTTTCTCGCACAGAGATAAATGTCCTTTACAATATCAAAGAGGAAGCCCTTCATTGGTGGACAAAATGTTAGGCCCTTGGTCAAGAGAGAAATCTGTGATTTAGTGAGTGAGTGAGATGAAAGGTTGATTACTTTTAGGGTATCCTGTCCCCCCTCGGGATCACATATCGATCCATCCCGAATTTTTTCGATACCGGGGTGTGAAACGGCCGCGTGTTTTGTGTGGCCATAAGCATTGGGAAGGGAGTCTGGAGATTGTGTATATCCACCCTCAAAGTTGATTGGGGGAAACCTCCTTCTGCGTCTCCTCCTACGGTGCCCACAAGGTCTCCGTCCCTGTTTTTTGGCTGCACACCCTTTACCATTCCCTGGGCTTCCATCCCGTCTTCTGACTGTGAGGAATATGCATTGTCCAAGTCCTCCAAGACCTTAGTCTTTCTTTTGTACTCTTTGTTCTCTCTACTTGGTGTACTCCAACCTCTGCCCCTTCCTCTTCCTCTTCCCCTATGTGGAGGTGGATTGCACCCACCTACACATGAGGAGTCTGATCCGGCTTGACTACTCATTCATATTGTAGTTTCTCCGAGGGAATGTTTGTTTGTTGAAATTGGAATTCCATCTATAAACTCCATTCATGGAGTAGGCAAGTCTGTCCCTTCCAAATTTTAAATTCTTGCTATTGACTATTTCCTTGTTGATTTTTTCCAGGGAACCACAAATGTCCTTCTCTTTCTGAATACACATTGTTTTTTGTCTGAAGGAGGTAAGGGACTTACCAATAGGACAATCCTATTTCTGGTACACTGTTGTAAATTGTTTTCCAATTTCATCCTAAAGTCATCACTGACCTCTCTGATCTTCAGGAATATTTGTATTCTTAACCCCTTCGGGTATATACTCTCTTGGATATACAGTCAGGTCCATAAATATTGGGACATCGACACAATTCTAATCTTTTTGGCTCTATACACCACCACAATGGATTTGAAATTAAACAAACAAGATGTGCTTTAACTGCAGCTTTAATTTGAGGGTATTTACATCCAAATCAGGTAAACGGTGTAGGAATTACATCAGTTTGTATATGTGCCTCCCACTTTTTAAGGGACCAAAAGTAATGGGACAGATTAACAATCATAAATCAAACTTTCACTTTTTAATACTTGGGTGAAAATCCTGTGCAGTCAATTACAGCCTGAAGTCTGGAACGCATAGACATTACCAGACACAGGGTTTCATCCCTGGCGATGCTCTGCCAGGCCTATACTGCAACTGTCTTCAGTTCCTGCTTGTTCTTGGGGCATTTTCCCTTCAGTTTTGTCTTCAACAAGTGAAATGCATGCTCAATCGGATTCAGGTCAGGTGACTGACTTGGCCATTGCATAACATTCCACTTCTTTCCCTTAAAAAACTCTTTGGTTGCTTTTGCAGTATGCTTCGAGTCATTGTCCATCTGCACTGTGAAGCGCCGTCCAATGAGTTATGAAGCATTTGGCTGAATATGAGTAGATAATATTGCCCGAAACACTTCAGAATTCATCCTGCTGCTTTTGTTAGCAGTCACATCATCAATAAATACAAGAGAACCAGTTCCATTGGCAGCCATACATGCCCACGTCATGACACTACCACCACCATGCTTCACTGATGAGGTGGTATGCTTTGGATTATGAGCAGTTCCTTTCCTTCTCCATACTCTTCTCTTCCCATCACTCTGGTACAAGTTGATCTTGGTCTCATCTATCCATAGGATGTTGTTCCAGAACTATGAAGGCTTTTTTAGATGTTGTTTGGCAAACTCTAATCTGGCCTTCCTGTTTTTGAGGCTCACCAATGGTTTACATCTTGTGGTGAACCCTCTGTATTCACTCTGGTGAAGTCTTCTCTCGATTGTTGACTTTGACACGCATACACCTACCTCCTGGAGAGTGTTCTTGATCTGGCCAACTGTTGTGAAGGGTGATTTCTTCACCAGGGAAAGAATTCTTCGGTCATCCACCAAAGTTGTTTTCCGTGGTCTTCCGGGTCTTTTGGTGTTGCTGAGTTCACCGGTTCATTCTTTCTTTTTAAGGATGTTTCAAACAGTTGATTTGGCCACACCTAATGTTTTTGCTATCTCTCTGATGGGTTTGTTTTGTTTTGTGAGCCTAATGATGGCTTGCTTCACTGATAGTGACAGCTCTTTGGATCTCATATTGAGAGTTAACAGCAACAGATTCCAAATGCAAATAGCACACTTGAAATGAACTCTGGACCTTTTATCTACTCCTTGTAAATGGGATAATGAGGGAATAACACACACCTGACCATGGAACAGCTGAGCAGCCAATTGTCCCATTACTTTTGGTCCCTTAAAAAGTGGGAGGCACATATACAAACTGTTGTAATTCCTACACCGCACACCTGATTTGGATGTAATACCCTCAAATTAAAGCTGAAAGCCTGCAGTTAAAGCACATCTTGTTCGTTTCATTTCAAATCCATTGTGGTGGTGTATACAGCCAAAAAGATTAGAATTGTGTCGATGTCCCAATATTTATGGACCTGACTGTATTTCCCAAAGAAGTAAGTATTCCACCATATTCAAGACTTTTTCTCGTATAGATTTTTAAATTTAAATAGCAGTTTATATTGCTCTCTCTCTTGTGGACCATCCCTAGAGGCCCCCTCATTTTCCACCTTCAGTTTACTGAACATTTCCTCCAAAAACTGGGGATCCGTGCTATAATTATAATGTATAATGCTATCTCCAATATAATAACTGGAAAAATACTCTCTAACTTTAAACAGTGGCCAACCAAATGTACAGAGGAACTCTACAAAGGACTCTAGTCCTCAAAAGGCCTATAATTACAAAGCTAAAGAGGACCTCAAGGTACTGCCCACTGAAACCAAAAATTGGTGTTTTTCAGTAGGCAGTACCTTGAGGTGCTCTTTAGCTTTGTATTTATTGGTTTTAACTACCTCGGGCTATTCAACATCACTCGTCCAATTTCACAAATACAGCAACTCACCTCTGTATTTTCATCCAGCATAACACTACTGCATACCTCCCAACTTTTTGAGATGGGAACGAGATACACCTATTAGTAAAAGTATAGGCATAGGGCACCCTTTCTTATCACTTGACCCCCCCTCATAGATTGTAAGCTCTAATGAGCAGGGCCCTCTGATTTCTCATGTATTGAATTGTATTGTAATTGCACTATCTGCCCTAATGTTGTAAAGCTCTATGCAAACTGTTGGCACTATATAAATCCTGTATAATAATAATAATATTAATAAGACACACCCCATGTCATGGCCCCTTAAAATAGAATTATACAAATAATAAATCACACACAAGTGCTTTTTTCCCCACTACTATTCCTTTATATTGGCTTTTGAAATTTTACCAAAGGAGCAATTTAGAAATTGGATGAAAATATTTAGCAGTGGGAAATACTTTTTGAAATATAAATGATGCATTTTTTATACAACTATATAGATCAGACCAAAATGGGGGACAAATGAGGAGGAAAGAGGGACAGGGGGACTTTGTTCCAAATCAGTCCCTCGAAATCAGGATCTATGCTATTGAACTGACGATATATAAATGCTGCTATAACAAGCTTGACAGAGTTTGGTAATACACATGCATATATATTTTTGTAGGTAATATGTTCCACTACTGTGTTGTTTGTCTGGTCCAGTTTCTCCTCATCTGTATCTTCAAAATATCTGGTTCTTCCTTTTTCATATTAGAAAGCAAGAAACTTTGTTAAGATCCCAAGTGAGGTGGAATATCCCAGTAGCTGAGCTCAGATGTATGGAAAAAAAAACGATGATTAAATGTGTCTTTGCTGTTGAGAAGCAAGAACATTACAACAATTGAGTTAGCTATCCTATAGTGGGAGGCTGCTGGCATGTAATAGCTTTTGATTGATGATTTGGGGTTCCATGAAAGCCTTCTCATAGTAGGTGCTTACTTGCATTACTTTAGCTTTGGTAAGACACCTGCCTGCAGGCTGCTAGAATGATACAGATCCATCCTCTTCACTGCTCTAATTACAAATTATATTGATCATCCCAAAGCTAGCTGTGCAGGGCACCTAAAAACTTTTGCAGACTTATCTTATTTTGTGACAAGTTACATGTTCACAAAGTCACCTTAACTGCTTTCCACCTTCAGACCTGATTATACCACTGTGCTTCATGTCAATTTAGCTGCCAAAATTTCTAACTGACCTAATTTCTGACCTATTGTATCTCTTTGCATAAGTAACGTGACAGTATTAAGGGAATAACTATTTTTACATTGGGTATTAGAAATAATTGGCAGGACCTGTACATGATCTGACTCCTTTACAGAAAAGAAATTCACTCATGTTACATGAAAGGGCAGTAAACTAAATAAAATGTAAATGTGCAAAAAATGAAATACTAAATATAAATAATTCAAATAATTTATATAATTGACTTACAGTTTAACATGGTGTGTTAGCCACCGGTTTAACCACTTAAGGACCGGAAGGATATCCCCCTTAATGACCAGGCCATTTTAATGCGATTCGGTACTGCGTCACTTTAACTGACGATTGTGCAGTCGTGCGACGCTGATTTTAATTTTTGTGCTATATTTTTGCACAACAATTTTGAAAAAAAAGCGCAATATTTTTTACTTTTTGCTGTAATAAATATCCAAAAAAATTGTAAAAAAAAAACAAATTTCTTCATCAGTTTAGGCCAATATGTATTCTACATATTTTTGGTAATCCCAATTAGCATATATTGATTGGTTTTGCACAAAAGTTATTGCGTTTACAAACTATGGGATAGATTTATGGCATTTTTATTATTATTTTTTTTTGTTACTAGTAATGGCGGCGATCTGCGATTTTTAGCGGGAGTGCAACATTGCGGCAGACAGATCGGACACTTTTGACAATTTTTTGGGACTAGTGACATTTATATAGCGATCAGTGCTATAAAAATGCACTGATTACTGTATAAATCATACTGGCAAGGAAGGGGTTAACACTGGGGGGGTTATTTACTAAAGCTGGAGAGTGAAAAAAACGGTGCAGCTGTGCATGCTAGCCAATCAGCTTCTAACCTCAGCTTGTTCAATCAAGCTTTGACAATAAAACTTTGAAGCTGATTGGCTTCTGTGTGGAGCTGCACCAAATTTTGCACTTTCAAGCTTTAGTAAATCAACCCCTAGGTGTGATCAAGGAGTTAAATGTGTTCTCTCACTATGTGTTCTAACTGTATGAGGGATGGGCTGCCTGGGGAAACACACAGATCCCTCTTCCTGCATAGCAGAAAGATGGGATCTGTGTCATCTCCCCTGTCAGAACGGAGATTTGCCTTGTTTACACAGGCAGATCCCCATTCTGTGACTGCAGGGAACAATCGCGGGTGGCCGGTGGACATCAAGTCAGCCCCACCCACTGATTGGCTCCCCCACTGGCCAGTAGGCACGCGTGCTTACAATACCCGCACCTGCGACCGATGTACAGCTACGGCGATTTGCGGGAACGAGCCGACCTGCCGCAGTAAAATGACGGCGGCTGGTCGGCAAGTGGATAAAGTGTCATAAAATGTCATAGATTGCAGCTTAGATGTGGTAGCTGCATTCATTTTCTTTTTAGGATTTTTCCCTTTTTTTCATCTGGTAATACAGCCAGTAACACACTTTCCTGCCTTAGGGTGTTGCCACTTTGGATGTCAGTCTGGGGAAAGGGTAGTGTTCAACTAGTAGAATTTGATGGACTTGACTAATAAATTAAAGCAGAAAACACTTTTTAAGCAGTTGCAGAAACATTTTTTTCATTGTGGGATAAAGGTTTTACCTAAATAAATGATCATTGTAAGCATCCCCTGTTATTGATAAATGGTTTATCTCAACCTTCCAACTATCACTTTTGCTTGACAACTTGGTCTGTTAAAGGAAGTTAAAACATAACAGACTTGCTGACAGGATTAACAGGTTAAAATAAAATAATTCAGCCACCACATTTAAGACTTTCTAAATTGCAATATACCCATTATTTTTTATTTTTCAGCTGAAAGAATATATAAACCCAACATTTCATATTCCTAATATGTGCCTGCTGTACCATGTACTTGTATGAAAAAGTATCCTGTTCTCTTTGAATTGCTTCCTTTGTCTGAAATTCCTGGTGTTCCCGCCAGTCCCTCTGCTTTCCTATTTAAAAACTGACCACACAAGGCATGAGGGCACAGCTTGATAAGTTTTCTGGCTGTGCTGGGAACTCAGCTTGCTCTCCTCCAATAATCAGACTTATCTTAACCCCCCCACCACCGCACAGCCATTCACTGGGAAAACCAGCATGCTACTGTCTCTCCTCCCCTAGCTCTTATGCAGCTGAGAACAGAGGGTATGTCATCATTTATAAAAAAAAAAAGGGAAAAAGGTATTTATAACGTTTTTCTTTATCTGTAAAACAAATGCTTTGCCTTTCATT
>BLSH010087033.1:903275-932613 GCA_018402905.1 Glandirana rugosa
GTCCCAGAACCGTTAGAAAAATATCGGATCCGGTAGAAAGACAGCTCGTTGTTAAGAAAAAAAGTCTAGGAGTCTCAAGAAACGGTACTCGACGGTGCAACTTGAAGGTCACTGGTCATACTCTCTCACTCTCGCTATTGTGGTTTAAATTGTGCTAGTTCTATTTTTTATTCGGCCGTGAGGAACCCTAGTCTACTATTTCATAAATAAGATAGCACCGTTTGCCGTTAGTTGTCGATTACGCAAAGCAGCTGTTGTCACGCGGAACAAGTGTCGGATGAAGTGTCACTTTAGTGTTTGACTATGAACAAATATTCAATTAAATGTGGGAGGAGACACACCAAACTTTGAGAGTTTGTAAAACGTATTTATATGTTTGTGATTTCACTGTGAAGTAGGCTGTGAACAAGGCGCACTGTTGTCGACGAAACGCATTAGCTGTTGATTGCCGTTTGCCACGATAGAATAAATACTTTATCATCTGATCCCAAGGAGTGCCGGCTTATTTTTTATCTTGATCGTGTTAAATTTGGTGTTATCGCTCTCACTCTCTCATACTGGTCACTGGAAGTTCAACGTGGCAGCTCATGGCAAAGAACTCTGAGGATCTGAAAAAAAGAATTGTTGCTCGACAGAAAGATGGCCTAGGCTATAAAAAGATTGCCAAGACCCTGAAACTAAGCTGCAGCATGGTGGCCAAGACCATACAGCGGTTTAACAGGACAGGTTCCACTCAGAACAGGCCTCCCCATGGTCAACCAAAGAAGTTGAGTGCACGTGCTCATCATCATATCCAGAGGTTGTTTTTTGGGAAATAGATGTATGAGTGCTGCCAGCATTGCTGCAGAGGTTGAAGGGGTGGGGGTCAGCCTGTCAGTGCTCAGACCATACGCCGCACACTGCATCAAATTGGTCTGCATGGCTGTCATACCAGAAGGAAGTCTCTTCTAAAGATGATGCACAAGAAAGCCCGCAAACATTTTGCGGAAGACAAGCAAACAAGGGACATGGATTATTGGAACCATCTTCTGTGGTCTGATGAGACCAAGATAAACTTATTTGGTTCAGATGGTGTCAAGTGTGTGTGGCCGCAACCAGGTGAGGAGTACAAAGACAAGTGTGTCTTGTCTACAGTCAACCATGGTGGTGGGAGTGTCATGGTCTGTGCTGCAAGAGTGCTGTCAGCACTGGGGAGCTATAGTTCATTGAGGGAACCATGAATGCCAACATGTACTGTGACATACTGAAGCAGAGCATGATCCCCACCCTTCAGAGACTGGGTCGCAGGGCAGTATTCCAACATGATAATGATCCCAAACACACTTCCAAGATGATCAGTGCCTTGCTAAAGAAGCTGAGGGTAAAGGTGATGGACTGGCCAAGCATGTCTCCAGACCTAAACTCTATTGAGCATCTGTGGGGCATCCTCAAATGGAAAATGGAGGAGCGCAAGGTCTCTAACATCCACCAGCTCTGTAATATCATCATGGGGGAGTGAAAGAGGACTCCAGTGGCAACATGTGAAGCTCTGGGGAACACCATGCCCAAGAGGGTTAAGACAGTGTAAGAAAATAATGATGGCCACACAAAATATTGACACTTTGGGCCCAATTTGGACATTTCCACTTTGAGGTGTACTCACTTTTGTTGCCAGCGGTTTAGACGTTAATGGCTGTGTGTTGAGTTATTTTGAAGGGACAGCAAATTTACACTGTTTTACAAGCTGTACACTCACTACTTTACATTGAAGCAAAGTGTCATTTCATTTTTCAGTGTTGTCACGTGAAATGATATATTACCATATTTACAAAAATGTGTGGGGTGTATTCACTTTTGTGAGATACTGTATATTAGCCAAGTTCATATAATTCGCAAGGAAATCAGTTAATAATCAGGTATCTATAAATGCAGATACCTGTGCTCATGCACTAGTAAACCAACATTAGAACCACTTTTCCCCACTTGCAACTCAATCATTAAATATAGGTGTCATTTACTATTACTTATTACCACCTATAAGTCGCATCTCACAATGTATCTGTATTGTACTAAATCACACACATTCCAAGACATAGACCTTCATCCTGTGCAATTGTATGTGCAGGTTTCCATGTGGAAACTGACCTACTGTGCATAAGCTGGTTAAGTTTTGCCGGTCAGTATTTCTGAGCAATATTTTTGGTTTTTGTGTCAAAAGCAGTTCTGTATACAGGAAGGATAAACACCACATATTTTTTTACAAAGCATACCTTTCTTTATGTAATAGAAAGTAGCAGTTTGCATATCTAAGTCTGTGCTACATTGATGTACATCGCAATATACAAATACCTCAATGGTGATCCCAGCGTAGGAAGAAAATGATTCAGTTTCAGGGAATGTAAGAGGACATGGGGCCGTACAATGAGATTGGAGAAGTAGTTTAACCTTAAAGTGTTACTAAACACACAACAGTAAAATCTGTCTGTATAGGCAGAATAGCATGCATAATGGGCTAATCCTCTGTATTGTGTAAAAATACTTTGGTCCTGTATGGACAGATCCTCCCTCTCCTGCAGGGTCTTTCTTGGCGAGGCCAGATAATACACAGGCAGGGTAGTAAAGCTGCACATGCTCATTTTGGTCTCTATTGCTGGAGAGAACATTTACTGTATGAGCTGAGCTAGCCAGGTCACATGGTACAACATCACACATGTGGGTGTGTACAGAGATCCTAAATGAGTAACCCAAATTCATACACATGTATTAAAATTGTGAGAGTGTATGTTGTTGCACCTAGTGCCCTTAGCAGTGTCAATATAAAAAAAAATGTGTTAAATTATAAAGTGCAAACAAAATCTGAACCCTTCCTCCTTAGTGTCCTTGGTAAATAATATTGGTGAATACACAAATATAAGTGAAAATGTGAAACAAAATGTGTACAAAAATTGCAACAAAATCACAATCACAATAAAATCGCATAAAAAAGTGCAACATGTGTAAGCAATTAATAAGTGAGTCCATAATATTACCAAGTGTAAGTGCAAACAAAATCTGAAATCTTCCTCCTTAGTGTCCTTAGTGAATAGTATTGGTGGCTCATATATACAGTATCTCACAAAGTGAGTACATCCCTCACATTTTTGTAAATATTTTATTCTATCATTTCATGTGACAACACTGAAGAAGTTACAGTTTGCTACAATGTAAATTAGTGAGTGTAGAGCTTGTATAACAGTGTAAATTTGCTGTCCCCTCAAAATAACTCAACGCACGGCCATTAATGTCTAAACCGCTGACAACAAGTCAAAGACAAAATGTCAAAATTGGGCCCAAATAGCCATTTTCCCTCCCCGGTGTCATGTTACAAGGTCTCAGGTATGAATGGGGAGCAGGTGTGTTAAATTTGGTGTTATCGCTATAACTATCTCATATTGGTCACTGGAAGTACAACATGGAACCTCATGGCAAAGAACTGTCTGAGGATCTGAAAAATAATTGTTGCTCTACATAAAGATGGCCTAGGCTATAAGAAAATTGCCAAGACCCTGAAACTGAACTGCAGCATGGTGGCTAAGACCATACAGCAGTTTGACAGGACGGGTTTCACTCAGAACAGGCCTCGCCATGGTCGACCAAAGCAGTTGAGTGCAAGTGCCCAGCATCATATCCAGAGATTGTCTTTGGAAATAGACGTAGGAGTGCTGCCAGCATTGCTGCAGAGGTTGAAGGGTGAGGGTTGGCCTGTCAGTGCTCAGAACATATGCCGCACACTGCATCAAATTGGTCTGCATGGCTGCCATCCCAGAAGGAAACCTCTTCTAAAGATGATGCACAAGAAAGCCCGCAGTTTGCTGAAGATAAGCAGACTAAGGACATGGATTACTGGAGCCATATCCTGTGGTCTGATGAGACCAAGATAAACTTATTTGGATCAGATGGTGTCAATCGTATGTGGCGGCACCCAGGTGAGGAGTACAAAGACAAGTGTGTCTTGCCTACAGTCAAGCATGGTGGTGGAAGTGTCATGGTCTGGGGCTGCATGAGTGCTGCCTGCACTGGGGAGCTACAGTTCATTGAGGGAACCATGAATGCCAACATGTACTGTGATATACTGAAGCAGAGCATGATCCCCTCCCTTCGGAGACTGGGCCGCAGGGCAGTATTCCATCATGATAACGACTCCAAACACACCTCCAAGACGACCACTGCCGTGATAAAAAAGCTGAGGGGAAAGGTGATGGATTGGCTAAGCACGTCTCCAGACCTAAACCCTATTGAGCATCTGTGGGGCATCCTCAAACAGAAGGTGGAAGAGCGCAAGGTCTCTAACATCCCCCTGCTCTGTGATATGGTCATAGAGGAGTGGAAGAGGACTCCAGTGGCAACCTGTGAAGCTCTGGTGAACTCCATGCCCAAGAGGGTTAAGGCAGTGCTGGAGAATAATGGTGGCCACACAAAATATTGGCACTTTGGGCCCAATTGGACATTTTCACTTAGGGGTGTACTCACTTTTGTTGCCAGCAGTTTGGACATTAATGGCTGTGTGTTGAGCTATTTTGAGGGGACAGCAAATTTACACTGTTATACAAGCTTTACACTCACTACTTTACATTGTAGCAAAGTGTCATTTCTTCAGTGTTGTCACATGAAAAGATAGAATAAAATATTTACAAAAATGTGAGGGTGTACTCACTTTTGTGAGATACTGTAGATATCAGTTGCATAAAATTAAACACTGGTTCCTAGATATACTCTAATAGCAGTGCATAAATTGCAGAAACTGAAAAATCCTTAAAAGTGCAACATGTATAAGCAATTCATAAGTGAGTCCATGTAATTAGAATAATAATCCGTAATCAAAAAAGTGCTGGTGCTTCAGTGATCCCCACCACCTCTCAACTAATGCACTCACCTCTAAGTTTGACCTCTCTTACTAGGTCAAATTTCACTTTCCCCTATATGCTGGGGTATGCATGGTGGTCTCCTCTGATGTCTTCCTCCTTGTTTGTTCCACTGTACAACTGGATACCCTTTCTTTAATGGGGTGTGTGGCTCTTTAAAAGCACAGTTTTTCTTCTATATAAAGATTCGTGCAAAAAAAGGGGGTAATTTAAGTTTAAAACAAACAGCTCCTGTGATGGACAGCTGGATACAAAGGTTCCCACCTCACTTCCTGTGTGCAGCAGTGTCACCTGACTCTACCCTACGCGTGTCATCACGGTCATGTAACTTCATCATGTATTAAAATTCATAGGTAAAAACTCTTCGTTCCAAACGGAAAAAACCCTAGCTGACCCGGAAGGCAGATACCTCTTCTTAAAGGGCAATATGTCAGGAACTCCAACAACCCTAGCAAACATTTACTTTCCGAACAAAGCACACATTTCCTTTTGCCATAAAATAACAGACGAGCTCAAAAACTTTGCAAAAGGCCGAATAATACTTGGCGGGGATTTCAATATCCCCCTCAACCCCCTCAAGGATACTTCATCCGGCAAATCAAGAGCGTCCCCTACCGTACCCTCAAAAGACTTAAAACAACACTAATGTCCCTGTCGTTGATAGACTCATGGAGACTTCTTGACCCAAATGAAAAAGACTTCACCTTTTTTTCTGCCCCACACAAACGCTACACAACAATAGATTACCTCTTTATTTCACAGAGAGACATCCCCGCGATTAAAAAAGCAAGAATAGGCAACATTGCTCTTTCAGACCATGCACCCATCTCAATTCAAATAACATCACAAAACCAAACCTCAAAATCTTTCAATTGGCGCTTAAACCCAAATCTACTAACTGATCTAGAGATATCATCACAAATCCAATCTAAGATAAACGACTTCTTCCACCTCAATGGGACCCCAAACACACAACCCCTAATTTCATGGGAAGCACACAAGTGCGTAATAAGAGGAGAGTTCATCAAATGGGGCAGCAGAAAAAAGAAGGAGAAAGAGAACCATATCGCTGGCCTCGTAACTAAAATAAACCAATTAGAAAGCTTACACAAACAGTCACTTGCTGCAGCTGCAGAATCAGAATTAATCAATAAAAGAAAAGAACTTTAGGATTTCCTTGATAAAGGGATAAAAAGATCACTCTTCCTCAAAAAAAACATTTATTACGAATACGGAGACAAAGCTAGCAAACTTCTAGCTAGAGCCCTACACGATACCAAAATGACAAACGTCATACATAGTATCCATGACCCTAAAGGTATAGAAATTCACGACCCCAACCAAATTGCGAGAACATTTCAGAAATTCTACACAGATCTTTACAATATCCCACCCCAAAATAAAACTCGACCTATTACAAGCAACAGAACAACACTAATCAATGAATTCATTCAAAATAGCAACCTACCCAAATTAACTAGTAAAGAAATAGAGGAACTTGAAAAAGACATCACAACTGAAGAAATCACAAACACCATCAAAAACGTAAAAACAGGAAAAAGCCCGGGCCCAGACGGACTTACTTCCCAATATTATAAAATTTTTGAATCACAGCTAAATTCCCCACTACTCCTGGCCTTAAATTCCTTAAATAAAAAGAATACAAAAATCCCACAAGAATTTCTTTCTGCACAAATAACAGTCATACCCAAACCAGATAAGGACCATAAAAACTGTGCCAACTACAGACCCATCTCTCTATTGAACACCGATTTGAAAATACTAGCAAAAATGTTGGCGAACAGGCTCAAACCCCTCTTACACAAAATTATAGGTAAGGAACAAGTTGGCTTCATGCCAGGACGTGAGGCTAAAGACAACACCATTAAAACACTAAATATAATACACAGAATGAGAGATGGGAACACCAAGGGCCTTCTCCTGTCAACCGATGCGGAGAAGGCCTTTGATAGAGTCGCATGGGACTTCATGTTTGCGACCTGTGAACATGTTGGGCTCAATGACAAAATGATGTCCTGGATACAGTCCCTATACGCGAACCCCACCGCTAAAGTCAAAGTAAACAATCTTCTTTCGGAACCAATTCAAATCAAAAATGGAACAAGGCAAGGATGCCCACTTTCCCCGCTCTTATTCATTTTAACACTTGAACCACTAATTAGAACCATTAACAAAAGCCCAGACATACAGGGGATTAAAATAAACCAAAAAGAATTTGTTAGCAGCATACGCCGATGACTTATTGTTCTTCATCTCTCAACCTCACATATCTATACCGAACCTAAACAAAATACTAAACCACTACAAAACCATATCAAACTTTAAAATAAACAGTGGTAAGTCAGAGGCAATGAACCTCTCACTTACACCTGACATAGAAAAACTGACGAAACAAAATTGTCCATATAGATGGGAAAAAAATTCTCTAAAATATCTAGGAATAAAACTAACACGAAACCCCAAAGACCTCTATCAACATAACTTTCTCCCATTACTGAAAAACATCGAATCAGATCTCAAAAATTGGAATACCAAACAATTCTCTTGGTTCGGTAGAGCAGCAGTACTAAAAATGGCGATACTACCCAGGCTCTTATATCTTTTTCACACCCTCCCGATAGACATACCTAAGGAATTCTTTAAAAGACTCAATAGAGCACAAAGACGTTTTACCTGGGCTCATAAAAGACCCAGATTACAGTGGAAACAACTTACATACCCTAAAGAAAAAGGTGGACTAGGCATTCCAGACTTTCAAAAATACTATTTCGCTACACATATCACTAGAGTAATTGATTGGCACTGTCATGCTAACAATAAAGAATGGGTTAACCTCGAAGAAATTGACCCATCGATAAATACAAAATTCTTCCCGTGGACCCCATATAAATTTTACCCTCAAAAAATTAGATCCCACCCTTTAATAAACACGACACTAAAAATTTTTCAAAAAATCACTGAACCTCACCAGATTTCCACTACTACAAGTCCTCTTACAGCTATTGCAGGCAATCCCGAATTCCCACCAGGTTCCGACAAGGTCAACACTCTAAAATCACAAAGCGATACGCCCCTCCTGGCACATGACTGCATTAATAACAACAAGATTTTAACCTTCACCCAACTTAGACAAAAAATTTTAGGTCATTCACTAAACTTCTGGACCTACCTACAGATTTTTAACTTCGTCCAGAATAACAAAAACAGGAATCTCTTGGCTAGACCACCTACCAACTTCGAAAAAATAATATTGGACCGACTCCCTTTAAGAGGCGCCAACTCTCTAGCTTACAAATGGATCTCCCAACCATGCTCAGATTTTAGAGATAAACATAGAGCCATGTGGGAGACAAATCTCCAAATCACTATCTCAGAGGACCAGTGGGAGAAGTCCTGTGTATTCTCCCATAAATGCTCTCTCAGCACACGAATGCAGGAAACATATTTTAAGATACGTAACCACTGGTATACTACACCTGTGATACTAAAAAAATGGTCACCTGAGCTATCAGACCTATGCTGGAGATGCCACAAAGAGGTCGGAACTTTCTTACACTTATGGTGATCATGCGGAGAGATTCAAAAATTCTGGAAGGAAATAATAAAATGGTCAATCAAAATCACAGGGACGAATACAAAACTAGACGCGGCTCACTGCCTTCTACACATAAACAATCTCTCCTATCAGAGATACAAGAGATCACTACTCAGACATTTACTCAATGCAGCCAAGACACTCATACCGCTTCATTGGAGGTCACCAAACACCCCCTCCATAAAAGATTGGATCCATAAAGTGAACTCAATTCACGAAATGGAAGAAACACTTGCAATTAAAAGAGAAAACACCTCACAATTTCACAAAATGTGGCATAACTGGACCCTTTTTAAATCATCAGAAGACTACACTACACTATCAAGATAAAATTCTGAACCTTACACTCCAAGGCCATTCACACAAAGATTCCACAAATAACCATACAGGCACTCCCTCCCACCCTGAATCAATTTCCCTAATAGGAATATTACCACTTACTAACTATCTCCATAATCGAGCTATCCCTTTTCCCTTTCCTTTTTCCTTATTCTCATCTTTTCTCTCATTTTTGAATATGATTACCCATATTGAATTGCACTTAAATCCCTTTTTATGTTAAATGCCATGTAATCTTGAAACTACATTCAATTGATATTATCATTGATTGAAAACGTATACTACTTGTATCTGTAGCAATTTCTCAATAAAGCGTTATTGAAATAAAAAAAATAAATAAATAAATAAAATTCATAGGTTTTATTGTTATTGATTACAAAGAGTTGAACTAAACAAAAAAATATATCTACATATGAACTAAAAATGTATACAGTTTAAAATTACTGGATCAATTAATTTAGGATATTTGCAGCAGAGTTGAGCGAACCCGAACTGTAAAGTTCGGGTTTGTACTGGACTTTGGGGTGTCCGTGTCCCGAACCCGGGACATTTGAGAAAAAGTCCGGGTTCTGGGTTCGGGTATTTTTCGCGCCTTTTCAATAGCTGCAGGGCAGCCAATCAATAAGCGTTTCACTCGTTTGCCCTTAGAAGCCATCACAGCCATGCCTACTAATGGCATGGCTGTGATTGGCCAGTGCATCATGTGACCCAGCCTCGATATGAGCTGGAGTCACGTAGCTAGCGCTGCATGTCACATGCTCTCAGACTAGTGTAGGGAGAGGTTGCTGCCGCCGCTGTGAGGGTGAGATTAGCGTTCTAAAATCATCTCATACTGCTATAGGGAGAGGTTCCTGGTGCTGGTGTGAGGGATAGATTAGCGTTCCAAAATCATCTCATACTGCTATAGGGAGAGGTTCCTGCTGCTGCTGTGAGGGATAGATTAGCGTTCTAAAATCATCTCATACTGCTATAGGGACAGGTTCTCGCTGCTGCTGTGAGGGATAGATTAGTGTTCTAAAATCATCTCATACTGCTATAGGGAGAGGTTCCTGCTGCTGCTGTGAGGGATAGATTAGTGTTCTAAAATCATCTCAAACTGCTATAGGGAGAGGTTCCTTCTGCTGCTGCGAGGGATAAATTAGTGTTCTAAAATCATCTCATACTGCTATAGGGAGAGGTTCCTGCTGCTGCTGTGAGGGACAGATTAGTGTTCTAAAATCATCTCATACTGCTATAGGGAGAGGTTTCTGGTGCTGGTGTGAGGGACAGATTAGTGTTCTAAAATCATATCATATTGGTATAGGGAGAGGTTCCTGGTGCTGGTGTGAGGGAGAGATTAGTGTACTAAAATCATATCATACTGGTATAGGGAGAGGTTCCTGCTGCTGCTTTGAGGGACAGATTTGTTTTCTAAAATCATCTCATACTGCTATAGGGAGAGGTTCCTGCTGCTGCTGTGAGGGACAGATTAGTGTTCTAAAATCATCTCATACTGCTATAGGGAGAGGTTCCTGCTGCTGCTCCATTTTTTTTTATGTGATTTTAAGTTATTTCCCTATCCACATTTGTTTGCAGGGCACTTGTCCTACTCTTACCCCCATTTTGCTTCCTTTTGCAGCCCTCTAGCCCTTTCCAGGACTTTTTTAGAGCCATTTTTCTGGCCAAAAGTTTGGGTCACCATTGACTTCAATGGGGTTTTCGCGAAGTTCGGCCGAACCCACCGAACCCGAACATCCAGGTGTTCACTCAACACCAATTTGCAGACATTATCGATAGTTGACGGTGAGTATGGCATGCTAATCCTGACAAAGTTTATAGTGACAATAGGGTCCAAGTATTCAAGTGTAAGTTTCAGCAAGGAAGGGAGGTACACCGATCAAATGTAGGGTAAGGTACTCATGTGTTGGCCGTAGGAGGGGAAGATCAGGTCACTGGCCCCTAAGAATTGTAATATATATATATATATATATATATATATACATGTGTTATTCCCTGTGCTTAAAAATAAGTAAACCAATCAAAAAGAAAATCAGAAACAGAAGATGTGAGAGGGAGAACTGAACCATTAACCCAAACCAGAAACAATAACTCAAATCCATCAAAAGCTGAGTGGGATAGAGCAGATGAGAGGGTATCAACATTGACCAATGGATACCTGAAGTCTACACACACAGACATGCATTTTAATACTTGTGTATGAATTTGGGTTACTGGCACCTTAAAATCCCGGCTCCACTTCTTTTGTGTATCCTGTTTCAAATTGATGGGATGCGGTACCTATGAGTTTTCCTCTGACCACTTTTTCCTGTGTTGTTAAAATGCAATTACATATCTGTGTTTGTATTTCCTTTTGTGTATGTTTTAGACTATATGTTATTTGGTTTACCTTTCTTGTTGATTTTTGTCCAAAGGTCTAGGTTAGAATTGCCCGCACTGATTATTAGTAATTAGTGATTACCTAGAACTTTCCCATGCGTTTGATCAATACACGTTTTTAAAGGGTTGGCCTTGTCAGCCAATTTTCCTTTCTTTTGGCATTTAGGTTATTTCCACTATTGACAACTATTTTTGCTCAGGACCCAGGGCCCGCTGCTGTTGGACATTTTAGCCACATACTTGTAGATTAAATTCCTTACATTTGAAAA
This sequence comes from Glandirana rugosa, assembly GCA_018402905.1. Classification (NCBI taxonomy): domain Eukaryota; kingdom Metazoa; phylum Chordata; class Amphibia; order Anura; family Ranidae; genus Glandirana; species Glandirana rugosa. The sequence continues at coordinate 914,756 of BLSH010087033.1, forward strand.
TGATTTTAGCTTTCAGTTCAACCGTAGACCAGTGGAGTGGATCAAAGTGTGACAATTAGCATGTGTCAATAAAATAAATTGATAGAATTTGCCTGTCTTTTGATCTAACATTCCATTTACCCAGCCTCTATAAGACGAATCACAAACACTCTCTATAAAAAATAACGTTGTAACACATGCCTATACACTTTGCAAAGTCATCACTTGCTTTCCCTAATGTGAAACCTTGACTCCTTTATGGCTTGTTTGCACAGACTTCATCTTGTCTATAAGCATTGTGTACACAATAATTCCTGAAACATTTGTAAAGCTTTGGACAAGCCGCAAGCAATTTTGTATAAATCTTTAAATTAAACTTCAGGTCCAGTTAAAGGAGGATAAACATAAATCTAAACGAGACTGTTGCCTGTCACTTTATACAAGCTGATAACAGACTTCAACAGCCTTTAATCAAGTGTCAAGCACTGCTGTAGCTTAGTGAAGCATGCTAGCATTTGAGATTTTGAAAGTGACAGTCAGCAATCTTATTTAGTTCTGTGTCCTCAAACTAGATTTGTCTTTAAGTCTGCATTTGTCTTTAAACCTTAAAGCAACCTTGCCCAAAGTCTTGAGAATGGTTATTCCAAGGCTACTGTACACACTGCTCTCACATAGGCTATAGCCTTGTAAAGATAGATAGACACACCTCACAAAATTATAGCTTTTTACATCAATATTGTAAAGAATATCTAAACCCAGAATTTAGTGATCCACCATTACTTTGTCGTTTGAGGGATACAGAAATTCAGGAATTATTAATAAGTCTACAGTATTCGGGTTATACTACCAGCTACATAATGTTGGGACACAGGCCAACAAAAATATTAAAGCCAGCCCCCATATAACCCAACTCCTAACTGCAAATTTTTTTGCTAGTTTTCTGGGAGGTTGGATGGCTTATTTTAGCTCCGCTGAACAAATTCAAACTATTATTTTGCTAGCCATATTGTTATTAATATTATTTTTTCTCTGCTGAGTTAATTTAAAATATTCTGTACCCAATACATATTTTTTCATTGGTGACTTTAGTCACAGCAGCTCTCCGAACAGTGTATCTTCTGGAACCGTGTTGGAGACCACACCCAAACTCCGCTGGACTGGTATATTGCAGGGATACCCTAAAATGTTACCTAAAATGTTACCTTCAGACACTGGGCTTTGCATTATGGTGCTTTCCAGAACTTTATGTACTGTGTTGGTTAGTTGCAGAGTGCTATCTGGATCCAGAGTTGTAGCATACGCTCTGGTGTGACTCTGTCTCTGAAGACTCACTTCTGTGAGTAATGCCAGTTGGACTGATGCACTGTGGTACACTTGCCCACTTTTTAAAATTTCCACCATGGCTAGTTGTACCACAGTAAGAGTGAAGTGATTGTAAAGTCTTGTTTAAAAAAAAATAATAACAAACATATTATACTTACAATATCTCACAAACGTGAATACACCCCTCGCATTTTTATAAATATTTTATTATATCTTTTCATGTGACAACATTGAAGAAATGACACTTTGCTACAATTTAAAGTAGTGAGTGTACAGCTTGTATAACAGTGTAAAGTTGCTGTCCCCTCAAAATAACTCCATACACAGCCATTAATGTCTAAACCGCTGGCATCAAAAGTGAGTACATCTCTAAGTGAAAATGTCCAAATTGGGCTCAAATTGTCAATATTTTGTGTGGCCACTTTTATTTTCCAGCGCTGCCTTAACCCTCTTGGGCATGGAGGTCACCAGAGCTTCACAGGTTGCCACTGGAGTCCTCTTCCACTCCCCCGTGACAACATCACAGAGCTGGTGGATGTTAGAGACCTTGCGCTCCTCCGCCTTCTGTTTGAGGATGCCCCACAGATGCTCAATAGGGTTTAGGTATTGAGACATGCTTGGCCAGTCCATCACCTTTACCCTCAGCTTCTTTAGCAAGGCAGAGGCCATCTTGGAGGTTTGTTTGGGATCGTTATCATGTTGGAATACTGCCCTGTGGCCCAGTCTCTGAAGGGAGGGGATCATGCTCTGCTTCAGTATGTGACAGTACATGCTGGTTTCCTCAATGAACTGTAGCTCAACAGTGCCGGCAGTACTCATGCAGCCCCAGACCATGACACTCCCACCACCATGCTTGACCGTAGGCAGGACACACTTGTCTTTGTACTCCTCACCTGGGTGCCGCCACACACACTTGACACCATCTGAACCAAATAAGTTTATCTTGATCTCATCAGACCACAGGACATGGTTCCAGTAATCAATGTCCTTAGACTGCTTGACTTCAGCAAACTGTTTGTGGGCTTTCTTGTGCATAATTTTAGAAGAGGCTTCCTTCTGGGGCGACGGCCATGCAGACCAATTTGATGCAGTGTGCGGCGTATGGTCTGAACACTGACAGGCTGACCCCCAACCCCTTCAACCTCTGCAGCAATGCTGGCAGCACTCATACGTCTTTTTCCCAAAAACAACCTCTGGATATGATGCTGAGCACTTGCACTCAACTTCTTTGGTCAACCATGGGGAGGCCTGTTCTGAGTGGGACCTGTCCTGTTAAACCGCTGTATGGTCTTGGCCACCATGCTGCAGCTCAGTTTCAGGGTCTTGGCTATCTTCTTATAGCCTAAGCCACCTTTATGTAGAGCATCAATTCTATTTTTCAGATCCTCAGAGAGTTCTTTACCATGAGGTGCCACGTTGAACTCCCAGTGACCAGTATGAGAGAGTGCAAGCGATAACATCAAAATTTAACACACCTGCTCCCCATTCACACCTGAGACCTTGTAACACTAACGAGTCTTATGACACCGGGGGGTGAAAATGGCTAACTGGGCCCAATTTGGACGGTTTCATTTAGGGGTGTACTCACTTTTGTTGTCAGCGGTTTAGACATTAATGGCTGTGTGTTGAGTTATTTTGAGGGGACAGCAAATTTACACTGTTATACAAGCTGTACACTCACTACTTTACATTGTAGCAAAGCGTCATTTCTTTAGTGTTGTCATATGAAAAGATATAATAAAATATTTACAAAAATGTAAGGGGTGTATTCACTTTTGTGAGATACTGTACCCGCTCTGTATAGTGGTCTTGCAGAGGGCAGCCCAAATCCTCCTTTTCTGTTCTCCTGGCCCCTCACTCTTGTTGAGTGCCCCCACAGCAAGCAGTGCCTCGGCCCTGCCCCTCTCTCTTCTGATTGGCTGACTGACTTTGATTGACAGCAGCAGGAGCCAATTTTGACATGCTGCTGTCTCAGCCAATGAGGAGGGGAGTCCCAGGCAGCTGAGACACTCCTGCAATATCGCTGGATAAAGATGGGTAAGTTTTAGATAGGCTGTGGGGGCTGCTGCACACAGAAGGTTTACAATCCCTTTAAAGCTAGGGGACCCAAGTGCTTATATCAACAGTTAGGTGGAGTGCTGTGCATGCTCCATGCTCATTCTTCACCGTTTACCTGAGAGGAAGCACCATCCCACTGCTGCTCCTGCTTTTAATATTTCAATAATTTTTTTATTGAAAAAGATCAGATGCTGCTCCTGCTTTTTAAGCACCATGTGGATCATTTGTCTTCGATCTTGTTCCACTGCTTTGCTACAGTGACTTGGCCACCTCTAGCTGTCTGTGGCCCTCATCTGCACTTGGGTTTGTGAGTATGCAAAGTCTTGCCTCATTTTGGGCCTAATTGTTTTCCATTAGTGTTCCTTAGACCCCTGTTATTATCTCAGATTCAGGGTCCTCACAGTCCACCTTTGGAGAGGCTGTTTTTGAGCATGTACTACCCTGCATTCAGAGGATCAAACTGCTGGTCTAGGCCTAGATTCTTTTAGAGTTCCCATAGCTAAAAAAAACCTTCCTACTTCATCTAATTTGTAGTCTATTTCTCAATGAGAGCTGGAAAAAACCTGTAGGATTCTGGGCCTTTCTTGAGAATGAAATGGAGCTTTTTTCCTTTAAAAAGTGAATTTATTGTTAGTTGGTCTCTGCCCACCATCAGCACTAAAGTGATCCACCTTAACAAAAATACTACCAAACAAGTTAATGGTGTTCTCACCTTTATCAATTTTACTGACAACAGTTACATTGCCTGCTTAGGCCCCTTTCACACTGTCACGTACCTGATGGTCGAGTCTGACTTATGCAGGGGACAACCTCTCTTATGGCCCTGGTTCGCGAACCCCTGATAGTGTAGACAGGGAGCTCGAGAGCACAGGGGAGCACGAGGACTGGACTTGGTCACTGGTGGTGGGTGAAGGTCCGCTGGAGCTCGTGCTTGGCAGAAGTGTGGTGATGTGATCCGGGTTGGCAACGTGCTGGCGGTGCGGTACAGAAGGATGAGACAGGCGGATGGGGTTGCAGGCAGGGTTGGCAACGTGCAGGCAGCAGAGGTACACAGGATCAGGCAGGAGAGTAGTCGGAGACAGGCCAGAGGTCGGGGCAGGCAGAAAGCAACAAGTCCAAGACAAAGCTGGGCCACAAACACAGGAAGTCTGGTTCAAGCAGATTCGGGGTCACGGTACACCGGAACGCTGTAGAACGGACAGCACATGCTGAAAGGTGCTGTCTGCTTAAATGGCTGTTCTGGCACCATTGGCGCACACAGGCGTACGCACCCACACCTTCTCCAGAAGGCTCTGACCAGTTCCCTTGCATGTAAGTTCTCTTCAGGCTCCCAGGAGCTCTCCTCTGGTCCATAGCCTTTCCTTGTAACCAAGAACTGAATGTTCCCTCCTCTTTTCCTACAGTCGAGGATGGCCTTGACTTCGAAATCCTCCTTTCCGTCCACCATGACCGGTTCTGGTGGGGCTGTGTTGCACCCAGGGAAGAGGTCCTTGAACACAGGTTTGAGCAAACTCACATGAAAGACCAGATGGATGCGGAGTGATGGAGGTAGCTCCAGCTCATAAGCCACTTGGTTAATCCTCCTCTTAATTGGGAAGGGCCCTATGAATCTTGGCCCCATCTTTTTAGGAGGGCAGGAGAGCTTCAGATTCTTTGTGGACAACCAAACCCGTTGACCCGTTTGAAGTATTAGTTCTCCCCGCCTTCCTTTGTCAAAGTTCTTTTTGTTGGACTCCCGAGTCTGGGCAAAAGTCTCCTGAAGGAGTTTATTATTCCTTTTCAAGAATTGCATAACCCCCAGGGCAGCGGGTACAGCATTCACTGTAGGCAGGTCGGGCATAAAGGTGGGATGGTACCCGAGGTTTGCCCAAAATGGGGATTGCTTTGTAGCTGAATGAACTGAATTGTTATACGCAAACTCAGCAGTTGGCAGTAAGGAGATCCAGTCATCCTGAGCATGTATGAAGTATGAAGAATAGCAGCAAAGATATTGCTCGAGGATCTGGTTGGTCCTCTTCGTTTGCCCGTTAGACTGCGGATGGTAAGCTGAGGAGAAAGGTAGGTCGATACCCAGGGAGGAGCATAGGGCCTTCCAAAAGCGGGACGTAAATTGCACCCCTCTATCTGACACAATGTTGCCAGGGATACCATGTAACCGCACCACCTCTTTGATGAAGGCTTCCGCAGTTTCTGCAGCATAGGTATGAAGTGGGTGATTTTTGTGAGACGGTCTACCACTACAAAAATAGTGTTGAATCCAGCAGAAGGTGGTAGTTCGACTATAAAGTCCATTGAAATCTGGGACCATGGCCGTTCAGAAATGGGTAGCGGATTGAGTAACCCCCATGCTTTAGACTTTTCTGTCTTGTTTGTGGCACAAACTGGAAAGGCTGCCACATAATTTTTACAGTCCTCTGGGCCACCAAAATGAGCGGGATAGTAGTTCTGCCATCTTGCACCCCCGAAATGCCCGGCCAACTTGAGATCATGGCAGTGGTTAAGGATCGTTGGGCGTAGCTCCTGTTCGACATAGAGCCGGTCCTTGTACCACCACAGCCTGTCTTTTGATGTAAGTCCAGAATTTGGGGATATGGTGAGACCAGCAAGGGATCGCCTGAGCCGGGTAAGGAGGTCTTACTGTGTCAGTAGTCACAAAACACTTGCCCTCTGTGCTTACAACAAAGGCGGGAGATAGCGCTGCATCCCCAATTGCAGACAAACTAGGAAAAGGCCCAGTGGGATTTTCACGCAGCACTATACACCCCAAAGTAATGAACAATTGTAATGAAGTACAAAAAATTATTTATTGGGATAAAACATCACAAAAACAAGTGACATAAAACCATGAGATGGTAATAAGAACCATTAACCACTTCCTTACTGGGCACTTAAACCCCCCTCCTGCCCAGACCAATTTTCGGCTTTCAGCGCTGTCGCATTTTGAATGACAATTGCGCGGTCGTGCGACGTTGTACCCAAACAAAATTTTTATCATTTTTTTCCCACAAATAGAGCTTTCTTTTGGTGGTATTTGATCACCTCTGCGGTTTTTATTTTTTGCGCTATAAATAAACAAAGAACGATGATTTTGAAAAAAGAACAATATTTTATACTTTTTTGCTATATTAAATATCCAAAAAAAATATAAAAAAGAAAATTATTCATCAGTTTTGGCCGATATATCTTCTAATACATATTTTTGGTAAAAAAAAAATCACAATCGGCGTATTTTGATTGGTTTGCGCAAAAGTTATCGCGTCTACAAACTATGGGAATTGATTTATGGCGTTTTTACTATTTTTTTTTTTTTTACTAGTAATGGCGGCGTTCTGCGATTTTTATCGGTACTGCAATATTGCAGCAGACATGTCGGACATTTTTGACACATTTTTGAGACCAATGACATTTATACAGCGATCAGAAATTTAAATGTCCACTGATTACTGTATAAATGTCATTGGCAGTGAAGGGGTTAACCTGCAGGGGGCAGTGAAGGGGTTAACAATGTTCCCTGGGTGTGTTCTAACTGTGGGGGGGGCGGGGCTGGTTGGGACATAACAGATCTAACTGATCCCAGTGACAGGGATCAGTAGATCTGCCATGTCCCATTCACAGAACGGAGAACCGCCGTGTTTACATCAGCGGTTCCCCGTTCTAAAGCTGCTACAGGTGATCGGCAGGTCTCGGGCGGACATCGAGTCCACCCGACCCGTGGGCACGCCCACGCAGCGTGTGGCGGCCGCGAGAGCGCGGCGCCGCAGGCTGCGAGTGCACGCGGGGAGCACGCACAAGGCAGGACGTCCATGGACGTCCTGCAGGCATTTCAGAGCCGCGCTGTAGCCGTCTTTCGGCTATAGCACGGTCCTGAACTGGTTAAAGTGGTAGTAAACCCTCCTATCATTTTCAGCCAAGGAAGCTGCCATCTTGGCCTCTGTTTAATCTACAACGGCCATGATGCTGCACATGTGATCAGCTATGACACCAGCCATTGGATGGTTTGACAGTTTGGTTTAGAGCACAACCAATGGGAGTGTTACATTTCCGGCACATGCCGGAAATGTGACTGGTTTTTAACCTGTTAAATGCATGGGTTTACTACCGCTTTAAATACAGTCAATAACAATGCTAGGTGAAAGGCCCAGCCAGGTCTCAAGTACGACCTTTTGGTTGCTGGTGCACTAGAAATACCGACATGTTTTGAAGTTTACTTTATTGGTTTAACTTCTTCAGGGAAAATTTCCCAGCACTGTTAATACATTGGTTCTGTAAAGTAGAACCAACAAGCATAAATACAATATAAGGTGTGCAAAATCATACAGTGGTACAGTACAAAAAGAGTAAGTAAACAGACATACATGTGACAATCTGGCATGGACATGCGTTGTCTCCAAAAGGGGGGTCAGGCTCAAACAGGTGCATAGATGGCTTGTATCAGAGCATAGGGTCACTATGATGTAGATGAATATGTGCCACAAACAGATGCCTGCTGGGTGGGTGTGACTTCAAGGCTGCAGGGAATGGCAACCCGCAAGGGGGCCCGGCCAGGGCCAGTCTCCCCCCTGAGAACCAAACTGCAGACGGTAGACGTCCCAATACCCCACGGCTCTAAAATAAAAGATACCATCAAACACCGATATAGGGTACGACCAATAATAGTTGGAGCAGGGTGGTTGATACAAAGGTAAACAATGTATGTACTTACTGTCAATGGAGTCGCCCCAGACCAAAGGGTGACACCAACCAAAACGGCCAGCAGTGGGCCTATGGAAGAGAACAAGACAGTAAATAGAGGGGAGAGAGGTATAGGGCCTTCTGGGGGTAGGGCACATGCCCCGACCCCCTAAAGGCCAGAAAGGCCCGCGCGGATATCACGTGACCCGCACGGCGGTGTCCGACGCCAGCACGGCGCCGGCGCACGCTCAGATCCCACACCGAGGCCGATGGAAGGGGCGGGAGCAAAAGCTCCCTTTATGCGGCAGACATAGGCCCCACTAGCTGCCGAGACAGCTGAGGGGCCCGCGTGCGCCGTGGGGGGAGAAAACAGAACCCAGGCCAATAGAACGGGCCCAAAGCAGGAGCCAGCACCACTGACGCAGCCATGGATCCCCAACAAGGCAGATAACCTCCCCCCGCACATAGAGGAGGGGCAGGCAGGTACAAACAATTACATATGGTTATAGAAGCCATAAATATGAAGTAGGGAAACAATAACAAGTCAAAAAGTAAAAAAAAAGGGGTAAAAAAATGAATAAATGAGAACACTGATTATCTCATGGTACAACCATATGAAAAACGTATGGAAAATCAATTAAACTGAAGAACCAACTATACATCCAATCAGGTAACCCTGGAGACAACGCATGACCATTTACAAAAGTGGAAAATAAAATTGGAAAATGAGAAAAAAAAGAGAGAAACGCAGAAAAAAAAAGAGAAAAAAAATCATATGACTCAAAAGCAAAAAATGAGGCTGAGAACCAATGGGACTAATTTAGTAAACCACGGTCAAAATGTCCTGACTCAAAACCTGGGAGGAAGGGTTTAAAGTTCATAGCTCCATTCAACCCTGGGGGGGCCGTGGCATTCAAATTTGAAATCCACCTGAGTTCACGTTGTAACAACAATTTGTTTATGTAACCGCCCCGTGTATTCATATGTATACGGTCCAGGGCAAGGAAGGTCACCTTGGGCATGAGGTCCTGATGTACCAGGCTAACATGCCGCCCTAAGGGAGTGTTGGCATTGCATTTCTTCATATTGAGTATGTGGCGGCTCATCCGCCGGTGAAACTGCTGAATGGTCTTGCCGACGTAGAAGCAGCCACACCCACAATGCAAAAGGTAAATCACTGCTGTAGTCTGGCAATTCACAAACTGTTTAGGTTTTAGTAACTGATGATTGGGGAGTGTAATTTGTTTTCTAGTGTCCGTATAGCCACACATCGAGCATGTCCCACACCTGAACGTACCCTTGTAAGAACAGGGGTCACCACCGGTATGGGCTAAGTGCTCACTGTGCACCAACATGTCTCCAATTGAAGTTGCCCTTCTATATGTGATGAGGGGATTGGGAGGTACAAACGGGCCCACAAGTGGGTCCAGGGAAAGTAGATGCCAGTGTCATTGGAGAATGTGTCTAATATGATTGTGATGACAATTATAACGAGTAATGATTCTACTTGCTGGGGGGGTTGTAACTTCCTCGTTCTTGGGTCTATACAGAAAATCATGTTGAGACTGTTGGGTCACTCTGTTAAAGGCTTTAGACAGAGATTTTTTGCTGTACCCTCTGAGAAGGAGACGGGACCGTAAAGCCTGTGCCTCCCTCAGAAAGGTATCATTGTTAGTGCAATTGCGTTTGATTCTCAAATACTGACTATACGGAATTGAATTGACAAGTGGCCTAGGATGGGCACCAGAGGCATGGAGGATGTTGTTGCCTCCGTGGGCTTGCGATATAGGGCATATGATATGTTGCCCTCTAGGTCTTTGGAGATCTGAACATCCAAAAATGTAATTGAAGTTTGATGATATGTCATAGTGAAAGAGAGATTAAATGGGTTGCTGTTGAGGGCTATGAGGAACTGCTGGAGAACCTCCACAGGTCCGTCCCAAAACAGCAACAAGTCATCTATGTATCTATACCATGCTGTCACGTGCCTCATAAACATCCCCATATCTTCAGTAGAAGATATGGTTTGCTCCCACTCCGCCAGGTACAGATTGGTGTAGGATGGGGCACACAAAGTCCCCATCGCTACGCCCTGCGCCGTTGAACATTATGGTTTAGGATGAAGTCCAACAAGGATAGGACAAATTCATTAAATGGTAGCTCCGTATCACTCATCTGGGAGAGAACCTTCCTCACAACTGCCAATCCAAGATGATGGGGTATAGAGCTATAGAGGGCCTCCACGTCCACGGCGACCAAAATGGTGTCGCCGGGGACCCGGAGGCCCTCAAGGACCCTCAACAGATGGACGGTGTCCATAACATATGAAGGGAAGCCTGTGACAAACGGTTTGAGATGCTCATCTATGAATTTGCTGGCATTATCCGTAATAGAGCCAACACCCGACACAATGGGTAGACCAGGAGGGGAAAACAAATCTTTATGGATTTTTGGTAGCGAATAAAAAGTAGCTACTCTCGGATGTTCTGTCCTAATAATGTTCCATGTGGATTTAGAGATGATCGAATTATGATAAGCCTGATCCACCAGTTCATAAAATTGCTGATTATATTTAGTGATAATTGTGGGGTCAATTGTACGGTACCATGATGGATTGTCAAGAATCCTCAGACACATGGTAACATAATCATTATTGTTCACTAAAACAATATTACCCCCTCGTTAGACAGGTCAAGCAATGCTTGTCTATGGCGTGATGTAAGATTAGAGGAAATTGAGGATGTGAGTTTAAGATCTTTAATGTCTTGAGTCACCAATTTCAGGAATACCGAGACCCCCTGATTGGAACTGGGAGGTGGGTACATGGTGAATGTTTTTTTGAGTATTGAGGGTTGGTGTCTGAGTGGTGAAGGCTGCATGGAATTACCGACCTGAGCGAGCAAAGATTCAATATCTATGTGATCAATCAGGTCGGGGGGCTCATTCTCAGCTAGCAGATGGTTAAGACTCGCTAGGGCCTGTTTCTCACTATAAGATAGAATATGATACTCTGATTGTGTCTCCTTGAAGAACTTGCCCTGTAGGAGAAGCTTACGTGTGAATAAGTGTACATCTATAATGATTTTGAATTTGTCCAATCTACTAGTGGGGCAGAACGTTAAGCCCCTTGAAAGTACAAAATGTTCATCCGGAGTGAGGTTTCGTGAGGATAAATTAATTATATTGAAAGTTGTGGTTTATTGTATTGTGTGGTTCTGTTTGCCTAAAAAAATGGAGGGAACTCTAGGAGGGTTGGCAGAAATGTTAGACCCATCACCAGGGGGGTTCCCCAGGGAAGAACCTGTGGGTCCCCCTATCTGAGAGATAGATACATCACCAAGTGTGCCAGAAAGATCGTCGGAAGAATCCATAACCCGAATCTTAGGGTTTCTAGTAGGAAGAGCACCATCACCCCGTCTCTGTCTTTTCGGATGCCTGGTTCGTCGCTGCTGTTTGGTATTGGACGTAAGAGAAAGAGAAGAGGCAGATGAATTATCAGAACCAGATACAGATGATTGTTTATGAGAAAATCTATTACCACGTTGTTGTAAAGTTTGGGGGGCTTTTGACCATCTATAGGCCTTACCCTCTCTAAAAGCTTGTTTGTCTCTTAAAATCTTTTTCTCCTTCTTGAGCATCAGTCGTTTGTTATACATTTCTAGGTGTGATTTCAATTTTGTATTAAGTTCACCATATTATGCCACATATCGATCATGTGTTTCAAAAGACAGCAATTGTTGGGAAATAGTATCGATATTCTGATCGATAACTGTCAACCGCTTGGTATATTCCTCTTTCAGGAGTTTCAGCATTTTTGGTAGAACATGTTTTTAAATTGTTTTCCCAAGCCAATTTAAAATCTGTACTGATTATACCCTTAAACCTAAAGGATTGATGTTATTGCGAATATATTCATCAAACGCTTTCATATGCCAAAAAAGCGCAGATTTTTTCTCCAGCCAACCTGTCAGGCTGGAGAACAGGAAGGTAAGTCTTATCTGAACGGATTCTGTTGCACTACATTCCCGTTCCTGTGTCAGTAGGAAGCTGTAGGCGGGCAAAATCGTATCTTGCGGGGAATGGTCTTCAGGGACATGGAACATGCGGGATAAAGCATCCGGCTTTACATTTTTACCCCCCTACCGGTAGGTGATATGCAGTTGGAACCTTGAGAAAAAGAGTGCCCATCGTGCCTGACGTGGTTTTAGTCTCTTTGCAGTCCGTAGGTATTCAAGGTTCTTGTGGTCTGTGAATACTAGGAATACTGTGAATACTAGGATAGGGTGCGAAGCCCCTTTCAAGAGGTACCGCCACTCCTCCAAGGCAGACTTAATTGCCAGCAGCTCCCTGTCATCCACGTCATAATTTCTTGGGTGGTGAAAGTTTCCTGGAGAAGAAGGCGATGGGATGGAGCGAGGCTTTTGGACCTCGTCTCTGTGAAAGGACTGCTCCTACTGCTGTTTCTGAAGCATCCACTTCAAGGATATAGGGCAGAGCAGAATCCGGATGTTTCAGGACGGGGGCCGAGGTGAACAAATTTTTGAGCCTGGAAAAGGCCTCTTGGTCTTCAGCAGTCAAGCGGAAGCATACATCTTGCTTGGTCAGCTTGGTTATGGGGGAGATCACTGCCGAGAAGCCCTTAATGTATTCGTGATAAAAATTTGTGAAGCCCACAAAGCGCTGGACTCCTTTTTTGTCAACTGGGGCTGGCCAGTCCAGAATAGCCGAAACTTTCTGTGGATCCATGGAGATTCCTGAGGTGGTGATATAGAAGCCCAGAAAGGAAATGTTGGTGCACTCAAAGGCGCATTTTTCTGCCTTAGCGTACAGGCCTTGTTGCCGGAGGCAGGCAAGTATGCTTTTCACATGCTGACGGTGCTCTTCCAGAGATGGGGAGAAAATTAAGATGTCATCTAGATAGACAACTACGAATTGGTCCAAGAAGTCCTGAAAAATGTTGTTCACCAAGTGCTGGAACGTAGCTGGGGCGTTACACAATCCGAACGGCATCACAAGATATTCAAAGTGACCGAACCGGGTGCGGAATGCCGCTTTCCACTCACCCCCTTCCCAGATTAGGTTGTATGCCCCACGGAGGTCTAACTTGGTGAAAACTGTTGCTGTTCCGAGTCTCTGGAAAAGCTCTGGGACCAAAGGCAGAGGATACTGGTTTTTGACGGTGATCCGATTAAGATCCCTGTAGCCTATACAGGGTCTCAGAGAGCTGTCCTTCTTTTCAACGAAGAAGATTCCCGCCCCTGCGGGTGAGGTGGAGGGTCTGATAAACCCCTTTGCCAAGTTTTCATCCAAGTATGCCTTGAGGGCTGCCAACTCTACTTCGGACAAGGGGAAGATCCGGCCAAAGGGAACCTCAGTCCTCGGTAAGACATCAATTGGGCAATCATAAGGTCTGTGTGGCGGGAGGACATCAGCCCCCTTCTTACTAAACACATCCAGGAAGTCGTGGTAGGGTGCTGGGACGAGTAGGCGGCTTTCCTGGTCACTGTCACTATTCAGACCGAGCACAGATAGGGGAACTTCCCGGGGCTGCGACAGGCAGTGGTGAACACAGTAGGGGGACCTCGCCAGTTGCTCCTGGGTGGCAGTGCCCGATTTAATGGCTGACCTGTCAGCAAGCCGGTCTAACATGGGATGGTCCTTAGATCGAAGGGGTATCTGGTGGTGCGCTGCAAAGGTGGCATCAACAAAACAGCTACACGCACCTGAGTCCAGGATGGCCTGTACTTGGATGTCTCCACCGGGGAGCTGTAAGGAAATGGGAAGCAGGAGATGAACCTTATCATTAGGTAGGTACATCAGTCTTTCAGAAGGAAGGGGTGCGCCCTTGCCCGCTTTGGCGGGCAGTTCCGAACCAGGTGCCCGGGGACCTCCGCAGTACAGGCACAGATTCTGCGACATGAGTTGCTGGCGCTCCTCTGAAGTCATTGGTGGGTGGGGTAGCCCAATTCGTACAGGCTCCAGTGGATCTGGTGGAATGGAGGAGGAGGCAGTGCCCGGGTTAGGACCAGGATAACCGGGATCTGTGGACAACCTCCAGGTGAGACGTGCGGGCCCTGGGGATCTCTCAGCTCTGCGTTCCCACAGACGGCGATCTATCTGGATGGCCAGATCGATCAGGGCGTCGAGGGATTGTGGTACCCTGACGTGGGCCAGCTCGTCTTTGAGCGGCTCTGAGAGACCCAGCTGGAATTGATGGCGGAGGGCCGCATTGTTCCAGGCGGTGTCTGCGCTCCAGCGCCGGAACTCAGACACATAATTTTTGGCCGGCCCGCGGCCCTGCTGCAGGGCATGGAGGGCTGCTTCAGTTGTAGCGGCCTGATGGGGGTCCTCGTAGAGTTGGGCCATTGCTAGGGAGAAGCGATTTAAACTAGTAGTCTCTGGGGCCCTTTGCTCTAGAAGGTGGTGGGCCCAGGTCTGGGGTTCTTCCAGCAGGAGTGAGATCACTAGCCCCACTTTAGTGGCTTCTAAGGAGAAAATCAGTGGCTCGAGGGCAAAGTATAGCTTGCAGGAACTGGAAGGCCCGAAACTTTATGTGGTCTCCTGCAAACCGCTCAGGCATAGGCACCTTAGGCTCGGTGGGTAAGGCCACAATGGTGCGTGAGGCAGGCTGACCAGGACTGGCTGCTGGTGGCCCAGAGAGCTCATGGACTTTTTCCTCCAGTCGGGTATATCCCTCTTGAAGACTTTTAATGGCTTGCGTAAGCCCTGCTAGGTGTCCACATAAGTCTTCCATGGGAGAGGTCCCCTGCGCAGACTCAGACATGGCTGTCCATTACTGTCACGTACCTGATGGTTGAGACTGACTTATGCAGGGGACAACCTCCCTTACGGCCCTGGTTTGCGAACCCCTGATAGTGTAGACAGGGAGCTCGGGAGCACATGGGAGCACGAGGACTGGACTTGGTCACTGGTTGTGAGTGAAGGTCCGCTGGAGCTTGTGCTTGGCAGAAGCGTGGTGATGCGATCTGGGTTGGCAACGTGGTGGCGGTGCGGTACAGAAAGATGAGACAGGTGGATGGTCGGGGTGCAGGCAGGGTCGGCAACGTGCGGGCAGCAGAGGTACACAGGATCAGGGAGGAGAATAGTCGGAGACAGGCCGGAGGTTGGGGCAGGCAAAAAGCAACAAGTCCAAGACAAAGCTGGGTCACAAACACAGGAAGTCTGGTTCAAGCAGATTCAGGGGTCATGGTACACCAGAATGCTGTAGAACGGACAGCACCTGCTGCAAGGTGCTGTCTGCTTAAATGGCTGTTCTGGCGCCATTGGCATGGATGCGCGCGGACGCACACAGGTGCGCGCAATGTGCACAGGCTTGCAGCAAACTGGTTTTTCCTAACACACATGGGGCGGACTCCGCCAGTCCGCCGGCGGATGACAGGTCTGTCTCTGCTCACTGTGCAGCCCTGCTGTTCTCTATAGGCAGATCGGATGAAAATGGACTCCATGTCCATTTTCATCCGATCTGATCCACTGGACCGAAAGCTAACGTATTGCCCATACGTCTATTTTGAGTGGATATCGTCGGATCGGATGGCAGATGGGTGTTAGCAGACACATCTCTGCTGACATCCGCCTGCCCATAGAAGTGAAAAGTGTGAAAGGGGCCTTAGAAATTTTTTTTTTATAGAATGGAAATGATCCTCTGCCATGTGTTGGCCAAAACTTGTTTTGTCAAACGTTGTCACAATGACTTCAATCCCTTAAAGAGGAACACACCATCACAGGGGCAGGTCCTTGTGTTAGAAACACAGAAGAGTCATGCCAGAAAAGAAAAACCAAGTGGTTCATTGAGTCTGCCCCCTTTTTTTTTTTTTTTTTTTAATTTTATTAGCATTTTCAAATACAAAAGTAAGCAAAAACTGCAGGTAAGGGAGAGCCTTACCCCAAAATCACAATAATCATACAAAAAGATAAAGACTGTATAGACAGGTGCATAAATAACAGTGCTTCAATTCCGCCTAATTAGAGCAAGACCACCGGATCGTCCCCGGACCCATCGCCCGGCACCCCAAATGGGAACAGACTGTACCTGGGCATGGGACCGGACCGAGCCGAGAAGTCCACCTGCCAAGTGAGCTTTGCATAAACAAAGTCCAACTTAACCCCTGAAGCGTAAACTTGGGATCGCGTGTCCCCTCAGCATCACTCATTTGTGACCATACATTAAATGCAATGATGATATAACCTAGAGACCAGAAAAGAAGAAGAAACGAGGAAGGAGGGAGAAAGAGAAGGAAGAAGAAAGATGATTAGCAGGAGGAGAAGGGAACAGGCCCCAGGGAGGCGTTATCTGATAGCACATAGGACCTTATGAAATGGGCAAGTTAAGATAAGGTCGCCAGGGATCCCATATCCTGTCAAATTTGGCCGAAGAGTCAAGGAGGATATTGGCATATTTTTCCTGGGTCATTATCCAAGTAATCTTTTTCTTAGCTGCATTGAATGAAACAGAGGGTTTTTTCCAAGCCTTTGCTAAAGTTAATTTAGCTCCCAAAAGAATAAAATGGGTTAATTTGTTTATAGACTTAGAAAGTCTGGCTGGTCTGAGATTTAATAACGCCATCTCCGGAACTTTTGGTATAGGCTGGCCTGTAACTTTTCGCATCAATGAGAAAATTCTGTTCCAAAAGCCCCTAATCTTGGGGTATTCCCACCAAGTGTGAAAGTACGAACCCTGAATGTGGCAGCCTCTAAAGCATAATGGAGAAGAATTCGGGAACATGGAAGCGAGTCGAGCGGGACCAGATACCAACGGGAGATCACCTTCACGCTAGCCTCCATCTGTGTAATGTTTACTAGTCCCTTGAAGGATTTCAGAAAGAGGTCAAACCATCTGTCTGCTCCCTAACTCAAGCCCAGCTCCCCCTCCCAACTCCTGGCATATGGGGGTTTCTCAGGGTGATCAACCAGTGACACATATATTATAGAGACTCCTCCCTTTTGAGAGGGGGTTTCAGAGCACCATTCTGAGGCCCGTGTGGACCTCCAGATCATCGCTATGAAATGGTGAATTTGTTGAAATCTAAACCTTTCAGATGGGGGCATATCCAATTTTTCCAAGCAAGGGAGATAGGGCCAGAAGAGGAGAGAAAGTGTCCAGTTCTGTAGAGACCTTTGTTGGTCCACCATCTGAAAGCTTGGATATCCTGGCCTGGTGGGAAACGGGGATTATTGAAGATATGCTGTAGGGGACGGGAGGAAGAGGCCAGCTTTGTGGTATTGAATAGGTGATCGCAGAGGGCTAATGAGTGAGATAGCGTGGGAGACAGGATAGCAGGCCTAGATTTGGGAGGAGACCATAACAAGTAATCTAGGGTGTTAACAGGGACAGCCTGTCTCTCAATACCTACCCAGTCAGGTCTATTTGTCCTAGCATAGATGGTG
This sequence comes from Glandirana rugosa, assembly GCA_018402905.1. NCBI lineage: Eukaryota > Metazoa > Chordata > Amphibia > Anura > Ranidae > Glandirana > Glandirana rugosa. The sequence continues at coordinate 932,192 of BLSH010087033.1, forward strand.
GAGAACTGAGCCAGTTGGGCCGCTTGGTAGTACCTCCAGAGGTTAGGAAGTCCAAGGCCCCCTTGAGAACGACGTCTCCACAGGACTTCAGCCGGGCAGCCGAAACCCTTATTACCCCAAATACATTTTTTAACCTGAGACTGTAGTTTGAGTTGATGTGGCTTACTAATTGGGATGGGTAGGGCTCTAAAGAAATATAAAATCCTTGGAAGAATGGTCATCTTGACCGAATTCACTCGGCCCAATCAGGAGAGACCCAATTTCCCCCAAAGGATGAGGTCATCTTGAAGCTGTTTATATAATGGGGGATAGTTGATTGAATAAAGGTGATCAATCCTAGCCCTCAATTTAATACCCAAATACGGGATCTGCGTTGGGCTCCAGGTAATATTATAACTGTTTTTTTTTTTAAACAATATTTT
>BLSH010087033.1:936092-947243 GCA_018402905.1 Glandirana rugosa
CTCTTCGACGATTATTTGTTGGAACTTTTTGTCTTTCACAAGTTGTTTGTCACCCTCGATACCTCCCTTGTCGAGGTCACTGGATAGAGGGGTGTAGAGGAACCTGAGTTCCTGATAATTTTGACTTTTATAGGATACATACATCCGGTACGCCCGGCCGGATAAGGGACCATACTCAACTAGAGTGGAGTAGCGAGACATTGAATGGGAAGGGGGAAGGGGTAGATCAACAAGTGGATAGAAATAAATATAAATAAAATACTAATACAAAAAGTAAATACAAGGACCAAAGTACACCATACGTTACTAGTGAGATACATGGAGTTTGAGTACAGAGTTAAACAAGTACGGCATACAAGACACATCTGAAATTACAATCAGTGAGATAAGTCCGAGATATAATGAGGGTGACCAAGGCACTTCTCATTGTGAAGGTTCTCGTGTCAGTTTGAGGTACATAGAGTGATCATTGCATACCACATGAAACCAGGAACATAAATGAAAAACATAATCATAAAATAAATATAAATAAAGATAGGTGAACAACTAGATGGGGAAGGGGGAAGGGTAAGTTACAGAGCGATGAGGTGAGATCAACTCATACCAGGGAATAGGCCGGCCCGCATGGCCTACATACATAGGATATTTTCAGTTTTAATAGTCCTTGAGTCCAAGGAGATGTGGGGAGATAGGTCACTGGAGCTGTTCCCTCCATAGCTCCCACTGTTTGTTGAACACTTTCTGTTTTTCAAGGTTGTTTATTAGCAGCTTCTCGTAGGTATAATGGGTATGTACTAGAGCTAGTACTTCAGTAACATTAGGCGTTTTGTTCGATTTCCAATTTCTTGTTATAAGAATTTTGGCTGCCATACAAATATGTGTGATTATGCTACGGAAGACGGGAGGGAAACACTCTATGCCCAGGCCTAGTAGAGCCAGGGCAGGATCTGGCTTCGTAAGGATGTCAGTAAGTGAGGAGATTTTCCTAAAAAGAATATTCCTATTTTGAGGACTTATAGATTGTGGTGGCTGCTATGTTCCATTGTTTAGCAGAGAAGGTTTTACCCAATTCAAATCCCCATTTTAGATGGTGTACCGATTTAGTAAACCTTAATTTCTGCTGGGAGATGTTATAGAACAAAGCAATACCTTTGACCTTTTGTGTTGTGTTTGAAAAGAATTCCCATACATCTCCGTTTAAAGATATTTGGTGTGAGTTCAGTGTTCGAAGGAAATGGGATATTTGATAATATATGTAAAGATCTGATTGGGGGAGAATGAATTCCTGTTTAAGTATCGGAAAGGTTTTTATTTGATCCCCTTTATATAGGTCTGGAATATAATTGACACCTTTTAATTTTCCATTCTGACAGGTCTAGATTAGGTATAGCCTTTGGGAGAAGGTCTATTGGGACAGGGAGATTAATTTCTCCATCTACGGATCTATCAAGTTTAAGCAGCCATCTCCATGCCAACAAAGTAGCTTTAATTGTTAGTGGGAATTAGTGGAGCGGGAACGGTTTCCATGCGTCTAGGTACAGTAGTATTTTAAGGTCTTTAGTGGTGGTTAAGTATTGCTCTATTATTCTCCATGGGGCTTGGCTTTCTGCTTGAAACCAGATTTTGAGTTGTGTAAGCAGAGAGGCATAATAGTAGTCTCGCAAGTCGGTGAGTCCCATACCCCCTTCGGATCTATATTTTACTAGTATAGATTTAACACATCTGGGTCTTTCCGATTGCCATATGAACTTTTTAAATAAGCAGTTTAGATCCCTAAAATACTTGGCTTTAAGCGGGACAGGAATTGTTTGAAACAGATATAGTATCTGAGGGAGTATGAGCATTTTAAATGTGGCTAGGAGTCCTAACCAGGATAATTCAGTTTTAGCAATTTTGTTAATGTCTTTATTGAGTTTATTTATTAAGGGTGGGAAATTTGCATCGGCTAATTTGGAGGGGTCAGCTGTTAGATTTATGCCCATGTATGGTATAGTAGAAGTGGCCCAAGAGTATGGAAAGTTTGTTGTTAATTGGGATTGGACTTGTGGGGGAATCTCTACACCTAGTATTGTTGATTTAGTGCAATTAACTTTATAGTAGGATATTTTGCTAAATTCCTCCAGGGTACGATGGGCGTAAGGCAGGGAGTTTGTGGGGTCTGTTATAAATGGAATTATATTGTCCGCAAAGAGGTTGATGTGGTGTGGTGATTTGTTTGGAAGGGGTACTCCTAATATGTTTGGGTGGGACCGATTTTTTTCTGCAAGGGGCACTATAAGGAGGTTGAAGATTGAGGGCGATAATGGGCATCCTTGTCGTGTACCATTCGTAATGTTGAAGGCCTTGGAAAGAGCATTGGATGTAAATACTTGAGCCCAGGGGGCAGAGTATAGTGCTAGAATGTCAGTTAGTATGGGTCCTGAAAATCCCAATTTTTTTAGAACCTGGTCCATGTATCCCCAGTGGATTCTGTCGAACGCCTTCTCCGCTTCCAAAGAGAGGAGCAGAGAAGGAATCTGACAGGATCTGGCATATTGGATGATATTTATGACTCTTCGGGTAGCATCTGAGGGCTGTCTACCCTTGGTGAATCCCGATTGATCAGGGTTGACCAGCTCGGGTAGAATTGGGAGGAGTCCATGGGCTAGTATTTTAGCATATAATTTAACGTCGGTGTTCAACAATGAAATTGGCCTGAAGTTAGGTGGAGAAGTAGGCTCTTTCCCCGGTTTTGGGATGGTTACTATGTACGCCTTAAGCATTTCCGGGGGGAAAGATGCAGTGTTCATAGCCTGAGAATATACTGTTTCCAATCTAGGTGCTAGGATGTGGCAAAAGGTTTTATAATAATCATTGGGGAGGCCGTCGGGCCCTGCGGATTTCTCCTGTGGGAGAGATGCAATAGTTTTTAGAATTTCTTTTGTGGTGATGGGTGAATTGAGCGTGGAAAGTTGGGATGCGGTTACCGACGGAAGCGTAATAGATGTTAGGAAGTCTTGGATCAGTGCATTAGATGGTTGAGTGGTATTTAGGTCCTCTTTCAGATTGTATAAAGAAGAGTAATAATGTGCAAAGGAATTGGCTATGGCATTTGGGTCAGTTACCTTACTATTGTCCAAGGCTCTAAGTAAGTATGGGATTCTTGAGCGCACCCTTTGGTCTTTCAACCTTTACCTGCTAAGTGCCAGTAATTTACCTGCTCGATTCCCTGAAGAGTAGTGGGACAGTTTTAGCTTGTCCACATATTTGCTGTATTGCTCTAATAGCATGGTTCTAAGATTGAAACGTAGTCTATTAAGGCTATTTGCTAATTCTTCGGGGGCCTGGGCCTTATTTTGAGACTCTAAGAGTTTAATTTCCTCTAGTAGGGTGTTCATCCTCTGTGCCCTGATCTTTTTTTCTCTCGAGCAAGCTTGCAAAATGATGTCTCTAACAAAGGTATTGTGGGCACACCACATGGTACTAGGGCTGGACACCGAACCTTCGTTGGTCTCAAAAAAAGCCTCCAGGTGATTGGTAATTGGATCAACATGCGTTTTAGAGCTAAAAATATGAGTATTAGCTCTCCACACCTGTGGTGTGTTGAAAGTGTGCCCCTCCAGCACCGTTATTGACACAGGTGCGTGCTCAGACCACGAGATGTCATGGATGGTGGAGGAGGACACTTTAGGCAAAACATTCCGATCAACAATAATCATATCTATACGAGAATACATGTTATGTCTGGCTGAGTGGAAAGTAAAGTCTCTCTCTCCGGGATGTTGACAGCGCCATACATCATACACATCTTCTGAGTGCAATAAGTTCTGTAGCATAGGCAGTGGGCGTTTGGCTTTGGTTGTGGAATGTTGAAGTCAGATGTGATGTTGTAATCCCCACAGATAATTAAGTCGCCTTTTTTAACTTTATTTATCTTGAGGAATAATCTTTTAACAAATCTCAGCTGGTGTTTGTTTGGGGCATACAGGTTAACAATTGTAGAAATTTTATTGTTAAATGATCCAATAAGAATTAGGTATCTGCCCTCCAAGTCCGTTATCAGTTCTTGAAGAACAAAAGAGATTGATTCTTTAATGGCAATCAACACTCCCGATTTCTTTTTTTGGGCAGAGGCTGTAAAAATATGGGAATAGTTCTTACATCGAGGTGAGTTGGATGCCATAAAGTGCGTCTCTTGGACACATAGAACATCTGCCCTCAGTTTTTGAGCCTCTTTCCACAATGATGACCTTTTCGCTGGGTGAGTCAACCCATGTGTGTTGAAGGATATTACATTATAGGCCATGTTCATTTGGTATGATTATGAATGTGTATAGCCCCAAGGGCTTGTAAGCACTCACCATGCCACTGTAATTCCAGAAGTCGTCTTTCTGTAGATAATCAGTTGGAGGCGATTTGCTGGGTAGGCCCGGCCAGTACGAGGAGATCTCATCCAGTAACAGTAACAGTATTGGGGGGAAGAAGAACATTAGAAAACAGTTTAGAGAGAGAATAAAAAACTGAAGAGGTAAAAAAGTTAGATCCTTGGTGAATCTGAAGGCAAGTTGCCTGCACATTGGGTTTTGGGGATAACACATGTAGTGCAAGTTCCATGGCACTTGAAATCAATAAATGCTAAGCAGCTGCTAAGTCAATTCCGAGGAGAGTAGGTTTTACTTTTTTTTTTATTGGCTTTCTTACGTGACACCAATTGCCAATCCTTGTGGGGATCCGCTCTGAGAGAAGGGAGTGGTCCTTCCTCTGTCTGCTCTGGGATGATCTCCCAAGAACGAAGTAGGTTGAGGCCCTCTTCAACTGAGGAAATCGTGGTAGATTTCCCGTCTTTAGTGATGGTCAGTTTTGCTGGATACCCCCACCCATATACAATGTTATGATTACGTAGGGCCTTGGTAATAGGTACGAGGGTTTTATGCTTTTGCAATGTGTATTGCAAAATGACTGCAAATTTTTGGATGGTGGAGTACTTCTCTGCTGGGCATGTAGTTTTGCGAAAAGCCATCATGAATTGATCCTTAATATGGTAGAAATGGACCCTCATGAGAACATCCCTAGGAATGTTCTCTGGCAGGTGCGATGGTTTGGGGAGATGGTGTATTCTGTCAATGAGCAGCTCTGAGTCCGGCGCCAAGGGCAAGTAGGCCCTAATGAGATCTGCGGCAAATTGTTGTAGCTGTGCTGGCTGTACGGTCTCAGGGAGCCCCCTGATTTTGAGATTGTTCCTACGCGACCTGTCCTCGAGGTCAGCGACCTTTGCCCTCAGCCATGCGACCTCATCAGACTGCTCATTGTGAGAGTCAACTAAAGAGTTATATGATGCTGCATATTCCCCCATTTTTTTCTCTACATGATCGACTCTCCCTCCCAGGTCATGAACCTCCTCCTTGAAGCTCCTCATGCATTCCATCATGTCAGCATGGAGGGAGCTGCGAAGGGAAATCAACATGTCACGCAAAGTAGTGTCAGATATTGGTTGATTCGCTGTAGGGAATGTATTAATGGTGTCTGCTAGCTCTCTCGTGTCATCTAGGCCGTCGTTTTGTGGGCTCACCTTGTTAAGTGCTGCCTCCTCTGAAAGTCTAGGCCTGGACTTGGCTGGGCTGCGGGATATCGGCGTGGACGCTTCGGGAGAGCAACGAGCGGATCCTCCTTGTGACGTCGGACTGGATGCAGCAGAGACCGAGCCGTTCGTGGAGGCCGGAGAGCCGGCGCCGGTGCCATTTTGAGGTGGACTCCGCGACACTGGAGAGAAGAAATCTTTCAATTTCTTCGGCTGGGAGGACTCTTTTCTTTTGCGGGTCATCTTTCTGTGGTGTGGGGGTTCTCAGACGCCCCGTGGTGCCGTTTAAAAGATGGGTATTCTCCTCGGGTGAGCTAGATTCCTCGTGCTGGAGCGGAGCTGCAGCTTCAGACGTCCATACAGTTGCGCTGTAGCCACGCCCCCTTTCATTATAACTGTTTTTGAGCTGTTGAACTATACCCTCGGGAACATTTACATTGAGAGCAGTGGATTTAGACAGGTTAATCTTTAACCCTGAGGTCCTACCAAAATCCTGCAACAAATTAATAATGTTAGGGACCGAGATGAGGGGGGGCGATATAAATAGTAAAAGGTCATCTGCAAAAAGGGCACATTTGTGGGTGTAAGGACCACATTTCACCCCCTTAATGTCTGGGAGTTCTCTAATAGCTATCGCAAAGGATTCAATGGCAATTGCAAAGATCAAAGGGGAGAGCGGGCAGCCCTGTCTGGTACCTCTATAAATGTTGTACGGATCGGAGAAAAAGTTTTGCAACCTAATGCTAGCTCTAGGATTGGAATATAAAGCTTTAAGAGTTTGCAGGAAACGCAGGCCAAACCCCCAATGACCCAGGACCTCAAATAGGTAGGGCCATTCCACTGTGTCAAAGGCCTTTTGGAGATCAACTGATAAAACAAACCCTTCCTGACCCGGACTCCCGTCCCACCCTGAACCGAGAAGTGAAATAAGATCCACAGCCCTGCGAATTTTGGTCAGGGCCCTGTCTGCCGGGGATGAAACCCACTTGGTCCCTATGAATATAGTCCCCAATGAAAGCTGACAATCTATTAGACAGGATTTTGGTTAATATTTTTAGGTCATTGTTAATTAAGGATATGGGCCTATAGTTGCCGACCTCGGAGGGGTCTTTGTTTGGTTTAGGGATAACTGTGATAGTGGCCGAGTTGAGATCCTCATTAACAAACGTACCCCCCTGCAGAGAGTTAAATAATTTTGCTAAATGAGGGGCTAAGATAGACCCAAATTGTTTGTAGTACCCCGTTGAAAACCCATCTGGTCCCACTCTTCATGGAAGATCCTCCCTGATGCCTGAAGAAGAACCAAAAAAAAAGAGACAAAAATGAGAAAGAGAGAGAGAGAAAGAAGGACAGAGAAAGAAAGAAATAAAGAAGAGGGGGAATGGCCCAAAGCGGCCATTCCCATCCGAAGTCGGGGGATGGGAGTTGGGGACCCAGCCCCCATGCCCCGAAATTGACATTGTAACATCTGCCTAAACGGCAGCATCACATCTGTTCCCGGGCGGACCATCTGGACAAGCCCAAGATCAGAGGGAGGAGCATGCTTACTACCCAATCCCCTAAACAACCCTTGGCTTATAATATAACCAGGAACATCCCCATAAAAGAATCATAACCATGTTGCCTAGGAACCACCCGGGCCCCCCCAAGGAAGGTGCCCCAGGCGGGGGGAGGAGGGGAGGAGAGGCAGGCCCCGAAGGGGTGACCCCCACCGCCCCTCCCCCCCGGCCAGGAGGACCCCTGGCAAGCCATCCCAGAACCCACACCAGAAACCTAACATGTCCAATAAGGACCAACACGCTCCATCTCACAACCTGAAAAAACAATGTTAACAAAGGAGAAACTTATCTCTGCAACGAGCCATGTAACTCAAAAGAAAACAGTTCTAAACAATTATGGTTCTCGAAAGGACTCTCCAGTCTGGGATAGAAACCCTGAGGAATCCTATGGATGTCAAGGAGGGTGGGAGTCTTTGGACCTCTTGAATTGCTGTTTCTTCCACACTGGGGGGATTGGACTCTGAGGTGAGGGGCGCTTAGAGGGGCCAGCCGTCTTGGAGGGAAGGGAGAAACTGGGTTCCAGAGAGATAATATTCAGCTTAATCAATAAGTGTTCCCCTTCAAGGAAGGGGGAAAAGCTGTGTCTCTTTCCCTTGAAGGAGAAGGTCAGGCGGAAGGGAAAGGACCACCAGTACTTGATGAAATTTTGCGTTAAGACCTCCAGTAAGGGTTTCAGGGCCCTCCTCTTTTGAATAGTGGTCGGGGAAATGTCAGCAAAAATTTGAACGGAGTGACCTTGGAAGGAAAGCTGTGGCGTGTTCCTGGTAAGCTTCATAATCTCCTCCTTGACCCCAAAAAATTCAGGTTTGACTACAATATCTCTAGGCCACCCGTCAGAGCGAGTATATGCGCCCTGTCCAGCTCTAGCCTGTGGTCAGGAATATCAGGGATAATTTCTTTAACGAAACAGCGAACTGTCCCTGGAACATCTGAGATGGATTCTGGCAACCCCCTGATACAAAAAGTGTATCTGCGAGAGCGGTTCTCTAGGTCCTCTATCTTAGAGAGGGCCATCTCCAGTTGATCTTGGAGGTCCTGGATGCGGGAAGTATTCTGATTCGCTCTCGCTATTGTTTGGTCTGTCTTTTGTTCCATGGCGTCGATCCTTGAACCCAAGTTTTGAAGGTCCGATTGAATAGCAGAAGTAATTTGGGAGGCTATTTGGGCCAAGCCTCTAGATAACATCTTGGAGAAGGTTTCCATCATAAATCTCAAGTCCAAGTGAAGTGTTGGCGAGGGGGACCCCAAGTCAGCTGGGACTCCCGTGTTAGGGATTGGATCCCCATTTGGGGAGGAGAACATTTCCTCCAGGGTCCTTTCCAGCAGAGACACTGTGGAAGCAGGGGACAGAGCCTGGGGGTTGGTTAATCCAGGCAGCAGAGGAGCCTGGGCAGGGAGAATTTGCGATCCCCCTTCTGCCCCAGCCTCCATGTCCTCAAGTTTGTCTTTGGGGTCTGGCTGTGAACCCGGGGGCACAGAATTTGTACAAGGGGTCTGAGTAGTGAAGACCGGGTGTTTTGAGATGTCTCTTCTCACCACAGTGGCTGTAGACATCTTAAAATAAAATAAAGGGAGAAAGAGTCACTAACTTTAATGATTGCTCTGGAGAGCGGGAGGCCTAATTGTTATAGCTGAATAAGGGAAGAATTGCAATGGCGTCATAAAACAGTGCTCAGAGTTCAAGTTCCTTCCCAGTGTGGAATATAGTGCAGAGAGCAAGATAAAAAAGAGGAGATCCTCAGTGCTCCAACTCCAGTGTGGGAGAGAGTATTCTGGATGCCCCAGAGCCTAGGACATGGCAGGAATCGCCTGCCCGAGGAGAGGGGATAAGGGATTCCTCACCTGGACACCAGTGATGGGAGACATTCAGGTCCGGGACTATGGAAGTGACTGATATGGCTGACCGGAGGGCTCGGCCGTGGCCTTAAGTGCCAGTCCGATTCCCTTGTGAGGCTGCAGGCTACCAAGGTCCCTGTCGAGGCTGTGAGACCCCCGGAGGGACGCTGAAGAGGGCTCTCTTTCAGCCCTGGGAGTGATGGATGCCTCCTTCCCTTGAACTCCAGGTACTCTAGTCCGCGGCTTACCCTCGCGAGTAGGCCGCAGCCTCGCTTAACAGACGCGACCGGCCTGGGCTGCACTGGGACACCGAGAGGTCCGCGGAGATCCCGATGGAAGCCCCGGTGTCTTGGAGGTCCGGATGGAGCTGTCTCGGTCCTGGATGGCAGCTCAAATCGGGCTGAGAGGACAGGGCAGTATGGAGCTCTGTGGCTAAGCTGCCATCACGGAGACCCTGCGCATGCACACGCCCTGCCCCTTTTTTAAAACTTTTTTCGTCTGAGTATAAATCTATGTCACAAGTATGTTTGAATCTATTCCCTGTTTACTCACTTACATTTTAAGATTAGTTTTGAACTTTCCTTCTAGTTTGAGGTCATGTCCTTATGCCCCCATGTATTTAAAGATTATAATACGCCCCCCCCCCCCCCCCTTTCTCTTCTTTCTTCCAGACTGTACATATTAAAGCGGTATTAAACCCAAAACCAAAAATGTGTTATATTTTAGCTTAGCAATTTGGTGGCTGCATCAGTTTTCTTTACTTTTGCCCTCCGGCTTTTTTCCCTCTCTTTTCATCTGGTGATCTGGCTAGTAACAAACCTCCTGTATTAGTGAGACATCACTCTGGAAGAATGAGCACAGGAGGCCCACTGCATATATGTTGGCAGTTTCTGTGCAGAAAAAAAATATGCACATTATTCCAGTGTTGTAGTGTAAACAGTGTAATATTTGGGGGGTGGTAGCTCCACAGGACCGAGTGCAAAGCCGGTAACCTTTAAACAAAGAGGTGCTTATTTTCCAAGAAAACTCAAAGTAATGCTTCCAGCAGCAACACAAGAATGAAACCAGTGGCGGCTGGTGTATGAGGGGCGCTTGGGCGCCGCCTCCCAGCCAGCTTAAAAAAAAAAAGTCAGCCCCACCCCCCTGCAGGTGGCGCAGGTACATTGACTTTATTTATTTTTTTTTTTTCGGCTCCTTGGCTGACCCCGACAGCCAAGTGGTGAGCCTATTGGTGGGCCATTATAAGCTATGTGGGTGCACTGAACAGCCGCACACGCATAGCTTGATTGGCTGCACTGAGCCTCCAGCTCAGTGTGATTGGATGCGCTGGCCGGGGGCGGGTCACTGTGGCAGCGGATGTGACTCCAGCTCCACGGAGACCCTGACTCCCCGGTGACCGCCCGACCATGAGGGACAGCCGTTTTCCGCATGCCGACCTCTGCAAAAATCCTGCCTGCCTGCCTATTGGATGGGGTAAGTGCGGGACTTATCCCGACCTCGGGGGGGGGATGGGGGGCATCTCTGCAATGTACCCCACCTGTGTCACTGGCTGCAAACTGCCCCCAACTGTGTCACTGGCTGCAAACTACCCCCACCTGTGTCACTGGCTGCAACCTGCCCCCATCTGTGTCACTGGCTGCAAAACTGCCCCCAACTGTGTCACTGGCTGCAAACTGACCCCACCGGTGTCACTGGCTGCAAACTGCCACCAACTGTGCCACTAGCTGCATAACTGCCCCCAACTGTGTTATTGGCTGCATAACTGCCCCCACCTGTGTCTCTGGCTGCATAACTGCCCCCACCTGTGTCACTGGCTGCATAACTGACCCACCTGTGTTATTGGCTGCATAACTGCCCTCACCTGTTTCCCTGGCTGCAAACTGCCCCCACTTGTGTCACTGGCTGCAAACTGCCCCCACCTGTGTCACTGGCTGCAAACTGCCCCAACCTGTGTCACTGGCTGCAAACTGCCCCCAACTGTGTCACTGGCTGCATAACTGCCCCCGCCCGTGTCACTGGCTGCATAACTGCCACCACCTGTGTCACTGGCTGCAAATTGACCCCCACTGTGTCACTGGCTGCATAACTGCCCCCACCTGTGCCACTGGCTGCAAACTGCCCCCAACTGTGTCATTGGCTGCATAACTGCCCCCACCTGTGTCACTGGCTGCAAACTCCCTGCACCTGTGTCACTGGCTG
>BLSH010087033.1:951170-962417 GCA_018402905.1 Glandirana rugosa
ACGTCGGTCACTGTTTCCACCCCCGTCAATACGTCGGTCTCTCATAACTGCCCCCACCTTTGTCACTGGCTGCATAACTGCCCCACCTGTGATACTGGCTGCAAACTGCCCCCAACTATGTCACTGGCTGCAAACTTCCCCCAACTGTGTCACTGGCTGCATAACTGCCCCACCTGTGTTATTGGCTGCATAGCTGCCCCCAGCTGTGATACTGGCTCCATAACTGCCCCCACCTGTGTTCTTGGCTGCATAACTGCCCCCACCTGTGATAATGGCTGCATAACTGCCCTCACTTGTGTCACTGGCTGCATAACTGCCCCCACCTGTGATACTGGCTGCAAACTGCCCCCAACTGTGTCACTGGCTGCAAACTCCCTGCACCTGTGTCACTGGCTGCAAACTGCCCCCATCTGTGTCACTGGCTGCATAACTGCCCCCACCTGTGTCACTGGCTGCATAACTGCCCCCACCTGTGTCACTGGCTGCATAACTGCCCCACCTGTGTCACTGCCTGCATACTGCCCCACCTGTGTTATTGGCTGCATAAGTGCCCCCACTTGTGTTATTGGCTGCATAAGTGCCCCCACTTGTGATACTGGCTGCAATTTACCCCCACTTGTGATATTGGCTGCAATTTACCCTACCTGTGATGCTGAGCTGTATACTGTGTCCTGTGATGCTGAGCTGTATTCTGTGTCCTGTGATGCTGAGCTGTATACTGTGTCCTGTGATGCTGAGCTGTATACTATGTCCTGTGATGCTGAGCTGTATACTGTGTCCTGTGATGCTGAGCTGTATACTGTATCCTGTGATGCTGAGCTGTATACTGTGTCCTGTGATTCTGAGCTGTATACTGTGTCCTGTGATGTGATACTGAGCTGTATACTGTGTCCTGTAATGCTGAGCTGTATACTGTGCCCTGTGGTGCTGAGCTGTATACTGTGTCCTGTGACGCTGAGCTGTATGCTGTGTCCTGTGATACTGAGCTGTATACTGTGTCTTGTGATATTGAGCTGTATACTGTGTCCTGTGATGCTGAGCTGTATACTGTGTCCTGTGACGCTGAGCTATATACTGTGTCCTGTGATACTGAGCAGTATACTGTGTCCTGTGATACTGAGCTGTATACTGTGTCCTGTGATGCTGAACTGTATACTGTGTCCTGTGATGCTGAGCTGTGTACTGTGTCCTGTAATGCTCAGCTGTATACTGTGTCCTGTGATGCTGAGCTGTATACTGTGTCCTGTGATGCTGAGCTGTATACTGTGTCCTGTGACGCTGAGCTATATACTGCGTCCTGTGATGCTGAGCAGTATACTGTGTCCTGTGATGTTGAGGTGTATACTGTGTCCTGTGATGCTGAGCTGTATACTGTGTCCTGTGATGCTGAGCTGTATACTGTGTCCTGTGATGCTGAGCTGTATACTGTGCCCTGTGATGCTGAGCTGTATACTGTGTCATGTGATGCTGAGCTGTATACTGTGTCATGTGATGCTGAGCTGTGTACTCCTGACACAATATGTGGAATACCGGGGACGGAGTGGGTGGGGCTTATTAGAAGTAGGAGGGGTCAAAAAGGAAGGGCGGGGCCTGGCGCCCCCCCATCCTAAAAGTACACCAACCGCCACTGAATGAAACACAAAAGAAAGTCCACTTATTTTCAGCACAAAGCAAAAGTAAAAAGGCACATACAGTTCATGGATGGGTCTTTACCCTAGGGTTTAGTACGGCCCCCATCGGGCTATTTGGCAGTCTCCAACAAACTTGCAGCTCTCCAAAACAGGTGTCTCACCACAACTCCTACTCACCACCATCACACCTAATACTGCTTCCTGTTTTAAGTGCTGCTTCCTGTGGCTCTTAAGCCTGTGGGGACTGTAGTCAGGAGTGGAGGTCCTTTCCCACCCGAATATCACTTCAGGGTCTCCGAAACTCTGGGTCCCAAATACCTCTCTACTAACACAGGGAAGTCTGTGAGTCAGTCCTCTCTTTAACATGGCTAGACCCATCTTGGGTGACCCCCTGAATACTCACACACTTCCCTTAAAGGGGCCACCACCCAAATACAGGTGCTACATAGTCCAGGACCCAACCTTGTCATCCTGTACAACAGGCACACAATTAATTATTTTGCCCTTGCAGAAACAGGTGCAAAAAAAACCCCTGTAAAAATTAAATTATGGAATGAAAAAAATAACTTAAAAAAAGCATAAAAAATACTTGATTTTTCTGTGCTTTAACCTGCAGTTTTTTAAATTGGTGACGGGGGTCTCTTTAAGATTAGTTGAATTAGACAAGTGATTGCATGGATGCACAGATGTTAGTACAAAATGATTGTTAAGTGCAAAAGGACAAGTGCTATCCATTCTTGCTCGCATATTTGTTTGTGCTTGAATTTATCAAGGCTGTTTGCTCACAAAGTACAAGACAATTGATGTGCACACTGGTTCCCATACTGTGTTCATTGTTAACATGGAACATGGAAGGTGATGCAAAAAGGAAATCAGACTGTCAAAAATACATAATGAAAGACAAATACTCAAAGATGTAATCTCGGTTACTAATACACCATATTGCCAAGGAAACACAGTAAAACAAATGTTGTACCTATTTTTTAAAATGGAATCGATGTCCTCCTGTGACTTAAAGCAAAAAGAGAAATCATCATTTTGTTGCTAGAAAATGACTCAGAAACCCCAAACATTATATATATATTTTTACAGAGACCCTAACTAGAGAATAAAATGGCAATCGTTGCAATTTGTTATGTCACATGGTATTTGCGTAGCAATTTTTAAGCGCAATATTTACCCCAATTTTTTTGTATAATGGGAAAAATAATGCTACACTAAGTAAATAGATGTCACACTTTAAAATTGCGCACACGCATGGAATGGCGGCAAACTTCGGTACTTAAAAATCTGCATATGCTACGCTTACATTTTTTTTACAGGTTACCATTTTAGAGTTACAGAGGAGGTCTTGTGCTAAAAATATTGCTCTTGCTCTAAAGTTTGTGGCGATACCTCACATGTGTGGTACAAACATCGTTTACATATGCGGACACAACCTACTATGCATTCGTTTCTGCATGTGAGCACGAGGGGACGGGACGCTTTAAATTTTTTTAAATATTATTTTCTTTTTTACACTGTCCCTTTAATGTTTTTATCACGTTTGTTCCTATTACTAGAAATGCAAACCACCCTTGTAATAGGAATAAGGCACGACAGGTCCTCTTTGTAGCATCCTCTAGGTAGTGAGGTGCTAGAGTGAGTTTTTTTTTCTCTGACAGTGTAGATCAATCTAGGCAGGCCTAGCTGGTTGGTAGGCCTGTTTGTTTTCATCCTGGGCTGGGAGTGGCTCGGGGTAGCGGCTGGTGACTCACAGGTAGTGTCACTTCTCGGTTAACTCCCCTTTTCTTCTAGAAGGTGCTAGAAGGAAGGGTGGAGAGGTGGAGCTGCCTGGGGTATACTAAGGAACCTTGACCAATCCCCAACTTGGATTGGCAGGGGGTAGGCCTCCTTAAATACCCGGGGTCAGCCGAGCTGGGGAGGAGTAGTTTGGGTGGAAGAACTGGAGATGGAGTACTAGGCTGTCAATACCTTTGAGGGAGCTTTCCAGTCTGGGGGGAGGGGTGACCTTAGGCCTGGGCATGGCTGCAGGACGGAGCCCTTCAAGAAAGTGTGAAGGTTCTGGACAGGAGGCTCAGGAGGAGCAAAAGAGGACAGCAGGAAGTAGTACTGCCGGGCAAGTCTTCAGGAGGGATCCACTGGTTGCAGCCAGGAGGGCTGGTGAGTGACATGTGCAGTCAGGAGGACTGGGGAGGCATGCCTGAGAGGACTGGGAGGATGCATTCTGAGATGTGTGCAGAGCCAGTGGTGCGGATTGCAGTGTCATGGGTACCAGAGTTAGGCAGCTGCAGCCAGGAGGGCCGGCAGTGCCTGAAGAGGGCTGCCTGGGATCAGTAAGCCACCTAGGACAGCTAGCACCAGAACTTTCTTTTTGCTACACTATAGGGGCCCGCAGTCCCTGCATATAATGAGGCATTTTGCTAAGGCCTGGCTGAAGTCAGTGTCATGCCTAACCACATGTGCTAGCTGTGCCTGAAGAGTAAGTGTTGTGCTGGAGAGAGAGGAAGTGTAACAGTCTGCAAGTAAGTGTTGTGCTGCAGGAGAATAAAGGACATAGGCCTGTACATAGTTGTCCCAAGCTAATTGCTATTCGTTCTACTGGGCATCCCATATTTCCCATACCCCATCCAAGTTTAATTCCTTCAATAAAAAAACAAACAAAGCTAACGGACTGTTCAATGACTCTGGATGTTTTAGAAATTGCTTGCTGGACTGGGCAGGGTGACAGGTGGACCACAATACTCAGCATCTCCTTTGTTGGTACCGCTACATCTTTATGGAGAGGTTAATAAGACTCCAGATATCTCCTCTACCCTGGAAAGCATGAGATAAAAAAAATGATCTCTGCTTTCCAGGTTAAAAAAAACTGGCAGTGTTTACATCTGCCAGAGCGAGAAGTGACATCATTACGTCGCTTCTGGCCTCCCAAGGTCATTCTGTCAATGGCCAGATCTATGGTAATCCAGCTTCCAGATCGCATAGGAGAGCCCAGAAAGGCACCGGAGGGCGGCGGAAGGGGGGCGGGGGGTTGTCCCCTCCCATTGCCTGTAAAAGCCATCCAGTGGCTGAATAGCCGCTAGGATGGCTTTTACATTACAGGGAATCACCGGCTGAAAACAAAGATATCCCGATGATGACTGTAGCTGCAGGTATCATTCAGATATCACCACTTCAACCTAAGGACTTTATATGAGGTCCTATGAGCAGGAAGTGGTTAAAGTAAAGCTAAAGACATTTTTTTTTTAGTTTTGGGTAGGGATTAGGATACCTGGTTGATTTTTATTCTAGTCTCTGCTCCTGTTAGGAAGATTTACCTCTCTATTCATCCGGTTTACTGTTTTCACTGAAAGTGAAAGAAAATCCCAAATCTAGCTTTGTCCCCAGAACAGAAATAGAAGGCAATCTTCCAATGGGGACACTAGTTCTGGTGACAATCAGCGATTCCCTTACTTTGGAGAACACTTCCACTCACTTGAGGTTATAGCTATCACTTATTCTCTCCAAATGAAAAAAGAAAAGTTTTGTATTTAGTTCTGCTGTATTTTAAGTGCTTTAATGTAGCTAGGAGCTAGGTGTGATACTCCTGGCAAAGAGACGCTCCTGCTTTCAGGTATAATGCAGCTGTTTCCCCGTAGTGCCGGATTACTCTGGGGGTGGTAGTTTTCTTTTGAGGATTTGCCCTCTGGCTCTGCTGCAGGAGAACTACATTTCCCATCTGACTGTGCAGCAAAGAAAGGCTTCTAGGAGAAGAATTGCCTCATGGGAGAGACTATTTAAGCAGAGATTGGGGCCTAGCACGCTCTCTCTGCACAGCAGCGATCGATCAAGCAAGACCCTGTGTGTAATGGTGGCTGAGTTGCGGCCTACTCCCACGGATTTAGCAGTTCAGCAACCTTGCAGCGCTTCAGTGAGCAATCTGGAAGACCTGCCCTGCACCAAGCAGAGCCTTTCCTTGATTCCTGCACCCAGCTTAACCAGTTCCCTACCGAGCCATTGTGAAATGACGTCGGCAGGGACTGGTCGTTGATCCGGGCGGATGTCATATGACGTCTGCCGCTTCTCGCCGCTACTCGCCCGCAGAGTGGCGATCACGGTACGCTCATCTGCCGGGGGGGTCGTGTCCCCCCCAGATCGTGGTAAAGAGCCAATAACATTGGCTCTTTACCACGTGACCGGCTGTGTCCAATCACAGCCAGTCACTGACGCTCCTCTCGTGCACGCCGCTCGTGCGCGCCCCCGGGGGCACGCAGAGCGGTGATCGGAGCTAAGGCTCCGATCTGTGTAAAGAGCCAATAGATTTGGCTCTTTACCACGTGACCGGCTGTGTCAATCACAGCCGGTCATGTGATGTAAACAAACCGCGGTAACGAGCTGTTACCGCGGTTCTCCCTGTCACACACCGATCGTGTGTGACAGGAAGATTGCGGTAACAGCTCGTTACCGCCTACTGTACACCAAGCACACTGATCACCCCCCCCAATAAAGAGGACCTGTCACCACCCCATCAAAGTACCTGTCACAGTCCATCAGAGTACCTGTCACCTGTCCATCAAAGTACCCGAGTACCTGTCACCTGTCCATCAAAGTACCCGAGTACCTGTCACCTGTCCATCAAAGTACCCAAGTACCTGTCAACTGCCCATCAAAGTACCCGAGTACCTGTCACCTGCCCATCAAAGTACCCGAGTACTTGTCACCTGTCCATCAGAGTACCCGAGTACCTGTCACCTGTCCATCAAAGTACCTGAGTACCTATCACCTGTCCATCAGAGTACCCGAGTACTTGTCACCTGTCCATCAGAGTATCCGAGTACCTGTCACCTGCCCATCAACGTACCTGAGTACTTGTCACCTGTCCATCAGAGTACCCGAGTACCTGTCACCTGTCCATCAGAGTACCCGAGTACCTGTCACCTGTCCGTCAGAGTACCCGAGTACCTGTCACCTGCCCATCAGAGTATCTGAGTACCTGTCACCAGCCCATCAGCGTACCCGAGTACTTGTCACCAGCCCATCAGAGTACCCGAGTACCTGTCACCTGCCCACCTGAGTACCCGTGTACCTGTCACCTGCCCACCTGAGTACCCAAGTACCTGTTACCTGCCCACCAGAGTACCCGAGTACCTGTCACCAGCCCATCAGAGTACCCAAGTACCTGTCACCTGCCTTTCAGATTATCCGAGTACCTGTCACCAACCCATCTGAGTAACCGAGTACCTATCTGCAGCCCATCAGAGTACCCAAGTACCTTTTACCAATCCATCAGATTACCCGAGTACCTGTCTCCAGCCCATCAAAGTACCCAAGTACCTATCTGCAGCCCATCAGAATACCTGAGTACCTATCTGCAGCCCATTAGAGTACCCGAGTACCTATCTGCAGCCCATGCCTCATAGAATATACCTCGGGTGTTTGCTTTCCAAAATGGGGTCATTTTGGGGCTAATTCCACTGTCCTGGTGCCCCAGGGCCTTCAAAAGTATGATAGGTATCAATGAAATTTTATGTGTAATTTATGCTCCTAGAACGCCTGACGGTGCTCCCTGCATGTTCGGCCTCTGTATGTAGCCAGGGTGTAAAAAAGTCTCACACATGTGGTATCGCCATACTCGGGACGAGTAGCAGAATATATTTTGGGGGGTAATTTTTGCTATGTACATGCTATGTGTTAGAAATATCTTATAAATTGACCACTTTGTGTAAAAATAAAAGCGTTTTCATTTTCTTTCCACATTTTTCGAAGACTTGTGAAAAAAAATGAACCATTCAAAAGACTCATAATGCCTCACAGAATATACGCTGGGGTGTTTGCTTTCCAAAATGGGGTCATTTTGTGGGCAATTCCATTGTCCTGGTGCTCCAGGGCCTTCAAAAGTGTAATGGGTCTTTAGGAAATTAGATGTGAAATTTCTGCTCCTAGAATGCCTGACGGTGCTCCCTGCATGTTGGACTTCTCTATGTGGCCAGGCTGTGTAAAAGTCTCACACATGTGGTATCGCCATACTTGGGATGAGTAGCAGAATATATTTTGGGGGGTAATTTTTGCTATGTGCATGCTATGTGTTAGAAATAACTTATAAATTGACCACTTTGTGTAAAAATAAAAGCGTTTTCATTTTCTTTCCACGTTTTTCGAAGACTTGTGGAAAAAAATGAACCATTAAAAAGACTCATAATGCCTCACAGATTATACGTTGGGGTGTTTGCTTTCCAAAATGGGGTCATTTTGTGGGTAATTCCATTGTCCTGGTGCTCCAGGGCCTTCAGAAGTGTAATAGGTCGTTAGGAAATTAGATGTGAAAATTCTGCTCCTAAAATGCATGACGGTGCTCCCTGCATGTTGGACCTCTCTATGTGGCCAGGCTGTGAAAAAGTCTCACACATGTGGTATCACCATACTCGGGGACAGTAGCAGAATGTATTTTGGGGTGTAATTGGAAGTATGCATATGCTGTGTGTGAGAAATAACTTGTTGTTTTGACAGTTTTGTGCAAAAAAAAAAAAAATAATAATTTCTTAATTTTCCCAAGAATTGTGGGAAAAAAGTACAACTTCAAAAAACTCGCCAAGCCTCTTGCTACATACCTTGGAATGTCTACTTTTCAAAATGGGGTCATTTGGGGGGTATTTGTACTTTCCCGACATTTCAGGGCCTCAAGAAATTAGATAGGCCATCAGTGCATCAGGTGTGATCAATTTTCAACGATTTGCACCGTTTGTAGACTCTATAACTTTCACGCAGACCAAATAATATACACTTATTTGGGTTATTTTTACCAAAGATAGGTAGCAGTATAGGTTTTGGCCCAAATTTATGAACAAAAATTACTTATTTGCAAAATTATCACAGAAACTAAAAAAAAGTGGTTTTTTTTCAAAAATTTCGCACTTTTTTCAATTATGTCGCAAAAAATAAAAAATTCAGAGGTTCTTAAATACCACCAAAAGAAAGCTCTATTTGTGTGAAAAAAAATGATAAAAATTTTGTTTGGGTGCAGTGTAGCATGAGAGAGTAATTTTCATTCAAAGTGTGAGAGCGCTGAAAGCTGAAAATTGGTCTGGGCAGGAAGGGGGTATAAACGTCCAGTATTGAAGTGGTTAAACGATCGATCCGGGAGAACTGCGGAGAGAGGCGGTGGAAGCCAGTCCTAGGAGACAAAGGGCTGGAGTGAACATCATTATCATCTCCATCCTTGACATTATCTTCATTCACAGCAGTGGATTCATCATCTACATCTATTCCTGTGGGGTGAGCGGGTGGAAGTCCATTATTGCAGACATTGTACACACATAGCCTGATTCAACATATTTACTGTAGTCAAGGCCTAGATCCTAGCACATAGGAGAAAAGTTGGAATACAAGCATTCATACCCTTTACTGGATTGCTGTTACTTGTAGTTCCACCATAAAAAGTCAGTGATCACTGTGAAGCTTATTTTGTATTGCTGCAGTAAAGTGTTTTATACCAATACAGTGCACTTCCTGGAAACCTGGTCTGTTGCATCTGCAGTTGCTTTTGGTATATACTGTAATGGTCCTGCATATTGGACTTGTTGGAATGCAACGTTCATACTGGACTATAATTTATCAGTTTCAGGAATGCACCTTGTATATATTGCCAAATATGAATATCGGTATAGAATTGTATGCCAGGGAGGGTCCTTATGCTTCCCTTCACCCCGGACAGCCCACAGACCCTCCTTACCCATGTGAGTGGTCAGGGGAATATGGCCCCACCCCTTTGCTCCCAGAGAAAAAGGGAATGGAAAGGACAGTTGTCAGTTCTCCATTTTACCATCAAACTGCGAACATCTGAGAACCCATATAACTCATCGACCAATCTCTGTTCAACCACGGACATTAATTGCAAGTATCTTTTCTTCCTTAAATTCTATCTGATCTCTTGTTGCTGTATAGTATGTCTGTATTGCTTTGTAACACCATTTTTCTGTAAATATTTTATTTGCACCAATTTTGACCTTTTCATTATTAAACCTTATTCTGAAAAGTGTTAATCTTGTCCCTAAAGCTCTTAATGCAAGCTGTAACGAACCTGTTCCTTGAAGAGTGCTACTGTTTAGGATAACTCATCTGAATATTCCTGTCTGGGGTGACAGTGTGTGTTCCAGGCTATTATTCTAATAACATAATTATTATTGCTAATTGGTGGGAGCTCTGACTCTTCTGTAAAATCAATGGTCAGTGGTGGCAGTGAAAGGGTTAAAAAGGGTTAATTGATTGAATTAGCCCAGCAACAATTGCTCTCACGCTGCTGGCACCTAGATTGTGGTCCTGCAAGCTGGAAAAACTTTGTGCTGGATGGAGCTGAGAGTGGCATTGTTAAGTTAGTGACAAGTGCGGTGTGAGATTGGCCGGTCCTCTTTCACAAGTTAGTGAGGAGGGCAGGCATCTGATACCCGCGTTAGTCACATATACCATTCAGACTACAGAGCCGGCTGAAGATCATCTGAACTTTTAATTAAGGAACATTGAGTTACCACAAATTTTCATCTGCTCCCCCCCACTTATTAGGCGTTTAATATTTGCCAGAGGATTTGTAAATCACATTCACCTAAGAACTCTCTCTACTAGAGCAGGTTGAATATATTGGTAATTGTTGTTTATTGGTGTATTTGTTTATCTACAATTCACTGGTTTATACCTGGTTATATATAACTAGAGCTGAGCGGACACCTGGATGTTCGGGTTCGGTGGGCCCGGCCGAACTTCGCGAAAAAGTTCGGTTCGGTACCGAACTTGACCCGAGCTTTACCCCGGACCCCAAACCCCATTGAAGTCAATGGGGACCCAAACTTTTTGGCACAAAAATGGTTGTAAAAAAGTCCTGGCAAGTGCTAGAGGGCTGCAAAAGGAAGTAAAATGGGGATAAGAGTAGGACAAGTCCCCTACAAAAAAATGGGGATAGGGAAAATAACTTAAAATCAAATAAAAAAAAATAAAAATGGGAAGGGGGGTGGATGTGGAGTAGGAGCCTAGAGATTGACTAGGCCATGACCGTGGCAGTGTAGGTGATGAATTTAGGACAATAATCTGTCCCTTACAGCAACAGCAGGAACCTGACCCTATAGGAGTAGGCAATGATTTTAGAACAATAATCTGTCCCTTACAGCAACAGCAGGAACCTGACCCTATAGGAGTAGGCGATGATTTTAGAACAATAATCTGTCCCTTACAGCAACTGCAGGAACCTGACCCTATAGGAGTAGGGGGTGATTTTAGAACAATAATCTGTCCCTTACAGCAACAGCAGGAACCTGACCCTATAGGAGTAGGCGATTATTTTAGAACAATAATCTGTCCCTTACAGCAATAGCAGGAACCTGACCCTATAAGAGTAGGCGATGATTTTAGAACAATAATCTGTCCCTTACAGCAACAGCAGGAACCTGACCCTATAGGAGTAGGCAATGATTTTAGAACAATAATCTGTCCCTTACAGCAACAGCAGGAACCTGACCCTATAGGAGTAGGCGATGATTTTAGAACAATAATCTGTCCCTTACAGCAACAGCAGGAACCTGACCCTATAGGAGTAGGCGATGATTTTAGAACAATAATCTGTCCCTTACAGCAACAGCAGGAACCTGACCCT
>BLSH010087033.1:972413-986127 GCA_018402905.1 Glandirana rugosa
CAGTCTCAAAAGGGGGTTACATAGTATCCATTCAGAAGACCCCCCACCTACAAAGAAGAATTGACATGTCCACTTGACCCAAGGACGAAATAAAGTCATGAAAAGAAAACTAACAGGTACCTTCATCTCAGAAATAGGACAGAGTGAAGTCCTCACCTTCAAAAAGGACCCGAACTACCTCCCTGTTGGAGGGAAAGGCCTGACTGGCTTTTTCATTGGACGGAGAATCCTGAGCAACATCCCCATTTCAAGAAGTGACCCGAGTACTGACTTCGTCCTGAGAAAGGTCCTGAATACTGATCTCAACTCGCTTGGAGACCTTCAAGCACAAGACGACCAGGCCGGCTTAAGTTCAGGTCCCCATTGATTTCAATGGGGTTCGGGGTCCGTGCGATCGTTCGGGTTCCGTCCGGACCCGAACCCGGACTTTGTCCCGAAGTTCGGCCGGACCAGCAGAACACGAACTTCCAGAGGTTCGCTCAACTCTAGTCATAAGTCCTGGAAAGAGTCCTGCTTCAGTCATGAGCCCAGTGAAGAACTTTACCCCTACAACGAGTCCTAAGAGGCAGGTTACTTTTTCGGTCAGTCCGGAAAGGGAGGTTGTCCCTCCATCAAGCCCAGGAAAAACTTCCACTCCTGAAGTGAGACAGGATAAAGACTCTACTTCCATGGACAATCAAAAGAAAAGTACTGAAATAAAGCAGGAACCCAGTTCACCTGTACAGTTAAGAAGAAACATCCACCCCCCAGAAGACTTACCTATGATACATTGGGGGAAAACTCTGACAGATTGATTCTCACCATTCAAAGGTCAGACTCCATACCTGACCCTGTTGCCATTACTTGGTCAAAAGTTGACCTCAACGTGACCCCTGACACTACTGGGTGGGATACGACTATTGCCCTGGCCTGTCAGAAAACTGACTACGAGCTTACTGAGAGTGTATATAAGTGGCTTAAGCAGAATCCAGATGTCTATCAGTATTTGTTGAGTTTGAGTGATGATTAAGTTGACTAACTATGTTTTTTCCTTAAGTGTTAGTAAGAAAAAAAATCCCTGAGTATTTGAGGACCAAAGACTCTAAATGGGGGGAGAGTATAGCCAGGAGCTAGATGTGATACTCCTGGCAATAGAGACTGTCCTGCTTTCAGGTATAATGCAACTGTTTCCCCCTAGTGCCGGATTATCATTCTGTGACTTTAACAGTTGCCAGAGAAGAGCACTCTGGGGGTGGTAGTTTGCTGCTGAGGATTCACCCTCTGGCCGTGCTGCAGGAGAACTACATTTCCTGATGAAGACAAGCAGACTAAGGACATGGATTACTGGAACCATGTCCTGTGGTCTGATGAGACCAAGATAAAGTTATTTGGTTCAGATGGTGTCAAGCATGTGTGGCAGCAGCCAGTTGAGGAGTACAAAGACAAGTGTGTCTCACCTACAGTCAAGCATGGTGGTGGGAGTGCATTGGTCTGGGGCTGCATGTGTGCTGGGGAGCTACAGTTTATTGAGGGAACCATGAATGCCAACATGTATTGTGACATACTGAAGCAGAGCATGATCCCCTCCCTTCGGAGACTGGGCCGCAGGGCAGTATTCCAACATGATAACGACCCCAAACACACCTCCAAGATGACCACTGCCTTGCTAAAGAAGCTGAGGGTAAAGGTGATGGACTGGCCAAGCATGTCTCCAGACCTAAACCCTATTGAGCATCTGTGGTGCATCCTCAAATGGATGGAGGAGTGCAAGGTCTCTAACATCCACTAGCTCCGTGATGTCTTCATGGAGGAGTGGAAGAGGACTCCAGTGGCAACCTGTGAAGCTCTGGTGAACTCTATACCCAAGAGGGTTAAGGCAGTGCTGGAAAATAATGGTGTCCACACAAAATATTGACACTTTAGGCCCAATTTGGACATTTTCACTTAGGGGTGTACTCACTTTTGTTGCCAGAGGTTTAGACATTAATGGCTGTGTGTTGAGTTATTTTGAGGGGACAGCAAATTTACACTTTTATACAAGCTGTACACTCACTACTTTACTTTGTAGCAAAGTCAGTGTTGTCACATGAAAAGATATAATCAAATATTTACAAAAATGTGAGGGGTGTACTCACTTTTGTGAGATACTGTATCATTTACCTGTTACACTTGGTTGTTCACCATTTGCAGCTGTCAAGGGAGTGAGCAGTAGAGAGTGGTTTGACGGTCAGTAGTCATTCCCCTGCTCTCCTGTGCCTCACTCTCATGCACAGCAGATACATCTGTATAAGTATTATTACATTGAACCTTTAGAGTATAAGTAATATATCAAGTTATTCATTGGAGTTGTCATCATCACATTTTAAGGTTGATTATATGTATCTTATCAATTCAGAGTTCCCCTGAAGTAAAATATTTTGAGTACTGTTACTGTGTCCTATTAAAAGGGCAAATAACACCATGAGTGAACCCAGTGTGTCAGGGGTGGCAGAGGACTCTCAGAGTTGGGGAAACCAAGGGGGATTGACTTATTAGGCCCTCAAGGGAGCAGGGCTACATTAAGATTTACAAATTGTATCCTGCTTTCCCAGTGGAGAACTTGGCCTTATCTCTCTTGGCCCACTGGTTGGGGTTCAGCCAGGCTTTTGATCACAAGAACTGGTTGAAAGTTTGAATACAAGAGTACCAAAAGATTTAGCATTCCAAAAGGGGAAACTGGAAGTGTCCTGTAAGCAACAGGTGGTGTATGTTATATCACTGCATGGATGCTTACCAACAAAACATTTGCTTTGATTAATTATTAGTAAGGCTAATTGAGAAGCTGTTAACGAACCACATGCAGAAACACAATATAAAAAAATAGATGTCAAATAAATCTAATCTCTTTTGATGAGTTAGAATGTAGGAAAGTAGAAGGTATGTTTGCAAATGTAGTGTATTTGGAATTTATTAAAGTGTTTGGGAAAATACATTACAGATGCCTAGGATTTTATTCACTAAAGGTCAATAATTTCTTAATTTTTTTTTAACAATTCTTTATTCTCATGCAAAAAAAATGAGCATTACTGCTCACTAATATAACTTTTATTTTCATTTGAATAACAAATTTACAGTGAATATAAAGGATGATATATTATTCCTTGAGATTATCATCCTAACACACTGAAATATAAAGGTTTACTTACAAATCAAAAAAGCACCTACATATTACATAATGCACAGAATGGAGACTCACACATTTCTGCACTTGTCAGTTGTCGGGAAAAATCTTTACATGTTAAAGCAGAGTTCCACCCAAAAATGGAACTTCCGCTTTAAGCACTCCTCACCCCCTTACATGCCACATTTGGCATGTAATTTTTTTTGGGGGGGGAGTGTGTCCCCAGGTTTCAGAGGGACTTCCTGTCCCTCTTCCACCTTTTGCCTCGGGGCCGCCTAGGCGACTCCTCTTCTCCTAGGCGGCCCCTCCCTCCTGGCAATCTTCTGGGATACGTCACAGGTCCCAGAAGATTGCCTGGCCACTAGGAATGTGCAGCGCGACTCGCCCATGCGCAGTGGGTGCCCGGCCGTGAAGCCGGGCCGGGTGCCCACACTAAGTATGGCGGTGCCGTCGGGAGGAGGGGGGAGACGAGCGAGGCTTCGGGAGTAGCCGTCGCTGGACCGGGAGACAGGTAAGTTACTGTTTATTAAAAGTCAGTAGCTACACTTTTTGTAGCTGCTGACTTTTAATAAACAAAAAAGTGTGGAACTCCGCTTTAAAGTAAGTTTGACATTACTTCCGCTGGCCCAGTAAAACTTAGGGAAATGTAAGGTCTTACTTTCTGTTTTTTTTTTATTAAACATGGAAAAGTACAACGTTCCCCCCGCACAGACTCATGGTCCCTTCCTAAAATATGTTGTATATTTTCATATTATGTACTGCTGCCTGGACATATCTGTCTGATCAACCTATGAGACACCCAAGCTGTTCTGTAAGGGGTTGTTATGTATATTCTTTTCTCCTTGTTCTGTAAAGATAAAAACCTAGATACACAAAGAAAGAATTCAGCTATATTACATATTTAATCAAAATTGTACCATTATAATACGTTACAACACTTTGAAACAAAACTAGAGCTATAGGCAGAGTTCGGTATGATTCTTCTAACAAAAGCTTATAAATATGCTACATGGTAATAAATAGTAATAATATGGTAATAAAGGAAATTGTGGAACGTCTAGACAAATTCTATCTTTACCTTGTCCAAGAATTTATTGTCTGTTGTCAGCATTTCAATGTTCCAAGCATTTACATATGCAAATCTGTAATTTAAAGTGAACCTGTACTTTATCCATATTGGAAAATAATTTTACTTTACTATACAGAATATACAAAGCCTATAATTACCTTTGCTCAGAAACTACCCTGATTTGCTGCATGCTTACCCATGAAATATCCAATACTTTTGAGTATACTTAAATAATTAGCAGTAGAAACGCAGCTTAAAAGAAGAGATCACTACTTGGACTCTAGTGGGTATGGTAATGCCTGAGCAATGCTGAGGCTACAGATATATACAGATGTATGTTTTTTCCTACTGGAAGCAGTGGCTCTTTTAATCAGAGAAGACCAATCTAGTCATCATTTGCAGCATGCAATATCTTTTAAAAAAATAGTTGTTCAAAAACAACTTCAATATTAAAACTGCACATAAGGTAGAGTTTATTGCAAATAATACCATGTGTTTTTCATGTTCATCCTCCAAAGTGGCACTAAATATTAAAGAGGAAGTAAACCCAGATTGGGTTTACTTCCTCTATATTCCCCTGTAAACTAGAAGCATAATGGGCTACTATGCAGCGCTGTGACTGGCCGGAGTCGCGTAGCCGCCAGTCACAGCACAGGGTCAGTGGAGAAATGACACAGAGGCCGCTTCTCCACTGCACATGTGCCGACATGACGTTGGCACATGCAAAACACTGCATATCACCTGAACTGTGCAGGTGTGGGAGATATGCAGGGTACCTACAGGTAAGCCTTATTCTAGGCTTACCTGTAGGTTAAAGTGGTTGTCACAGGTTGACAACCACTTTAACTATAAGACATTCTTTGCCTATCACTTTAGGGCAAAAATAGGTAACACAAATCTCTGCCCCAATACATTTCCTTAGTGCCTTTCTGTCCTGGAAAGAGTTTTTTACATTTGTTGTTTCTCCGATGGCTTCCTTTCAGGCAGCCCCAAAACACAGTCTACTCTGTCCTATGTCCTGGGGGATCCAGGAGGCCTTTCTCCATTTTGACAAAGTAGACGAAGATACCCATCATAGAGGTTTGCCCCAGCTTGGCAATTTTAAAACTTTCAAAGGTAATTACTGAAGGCTCTTCACTGCAATTTCTCTGTTCTCTTTGTAGCTGCAATTATTTCCAATTATTCTATAGTCTATCCAGTAGCATCAGCAGGCAAGGGAAGTTGTTGAATCCTGGCAGATGAGTGGACTCTGTGAAACAGGCAGCAGTGTGACTTTAGGTCTGGTGAATTTCTAGTCCAAAAGTCTTTGAAGGCATTTTAGTGCCGAAAACCTACAAAAATAGGCCTCACCATTCCACTAGGTTGCAGACTTTGTAAGGCTGTTGGTGAGAAGGCATGCAAAAGCATGTGCATGAAATCATGTGGATACATGTAACTGCAGTACTGTAGGCAGGTCTGGGGAACTCTGGATTGAGCTGATTATAAAAGCACTGACAAACTTATGGGTCAGACCATACCTTTTAATGTATGTGCTTGGCTTGTTATTATTACATAAATGTGACACCAGATAGGAAATCTTAAAGGTCAATTTTTCAGTTATAGATGGACATCTTTTATCTCTTAAATAGTCCACAACGTTTTGTATAATTGGAATTACCAGATATTTCCTATTGCTGCCATGGATTCTTCCTGTCACATTCTCTGCAAAGAAAAAAATGCTAATCGGTGAGGACCTCTTGTAATGGCAGGTGCAGCAAGGCCAGCCACTGGAACCCATGAGAGATAAAGGGAGCTATAATTGTTTTGGGTAGACTGACCTTTTAATCCTTAACAATCTCGTAATAGTTAACAGTATGTAATAGTGTCACGTTTGCTACAGAAGTAATAGTGAGAAAGAAACATTTAATTCCCCCTATGTGATGGGCCTTTTCTATACTAATATGGAACTTAACAAACATAACCCACCAAATAATGCACTTCTGTTGTTCAGCCAGAACAAGTCCAAAAGCTTATACACAGTCTTGATTATTGCACCTTCTCCTCTTCTTCACAGTACCTTTAAGCTATGAAGAATGTCATCCAGTACTGTGCTAGTCTCTGAGCCATTGTGATTTCCTGCAGATTTGCATCAGATCAGGACAGAGCAGATACACCAGCCTATTCATTTATAATAGGACTCACAGAGTTTATACTAATTTAAAAGAGAGCACGATAACACCATTCAGAATGAAGTTGACAGTGCTTCAGTGGATAGTACTCCTGGTATCAGATCATAGGCCTCTCTTTCAACTTCCTTAAAAACTCCAGAGGTGTCTGGGCTGATATTCTTTGTCGATGTTCCAGTCTTACCCTCAAGCCAGTAAGTTGTCATGTCTCCTTTGCCCTGTGGAAAACAAAAGTAAATTACATAAATTCAATCCAATTAGAGCAGTGTTTCTCAACCTTTTTTCATTCAAGGCACTCATTAAAATTATAGACAATCTCAAGGCACCCTTTAAAATTACAGACGGTCTTGAGGCACCCTTTAAAATTATGGACAGTCTTGAGGCACCCCATTCTGAAATGTAAAAAATGATTCTAATAGCTTTACACAATGCAGCAACATCCACACGCAGGACACATAATGTTAGAGGTGATTTATTCTTTCAAAACAAATACACTTTTGCACACTGGTACTGACTAGTATTCCAATGTTTCTGGCCTTCCTCACTTTCTCTCGATCAATTAGCTAATGTCTCCCCAGTGCCGAGGGAGAGGGACATAGGAGGGTCAAACAAGGATGCTGTGGAAGCAACAGACATCCTCCTTATCAACTGATGACATCATTGATTGTTAGGATGCCAGTGTCTAGAAAGTCATAATGGTGCATAATGAAAACCCGTGGCTTTGTGTAACTAAAAGGCAGGTTTGATCCACCTACTGGCTTGTATACAATTTTTGATCAATTTATAGGCATTTTGCCAAGGCACCCCTAAAGAAACTTCAAGGCACCCTGGTTGAAAAAGGCTGAATTAGAAGACCACTTTAGGCCCTACTTATATAATTATTTCCCATGACTGATCAATGTGCTTTCAGCAATACAAAAAAATGCCATGACACCTGCCAATGCATGCTGCCATCTTACATTGATTCATATTGTTTTCTGTTTATTCTAGTTAAAGGAAACCTATACTGAGAGATAAAAGGGAGAGATAAAAAGTACAATTAGCAAAAATATAAAACAGAAGAAATAGGAAGAAGGGCACGAAAGTTAAAGTGGTTATAAACAGGAGAAGAAAAAAAAAACAATACAACCTTACTAATACATTTTATAATCTTTCTGCGTCCTTTTTTAATAAATTTTATTTTCCTTTTCTTTTGGAGAAACTACCTGTTGTCACTGGAACTTCCTTCTTCTTGGTGGCAACACACTGTGTGCTCATAGAGCTTCTGCAGTGTTGCCATCACAGTACATCTACCCCTCTTCCTCCAGTAACTAGGCCCTAATCCTCCTAGCTGCCCACATCAACACAGCCCAAGTAGAAGGCGGGCTAAGCTGCAAGAAGCCACCTTTTGTGTCATGCTTTCACTTTTTCACACCCTGCCCCATTTGGACATTATATACAGTCCATAAATAGTGGGACATCAACACAATTCTAATCTTTTTGGCTCTATACACCAACACAATGGATTTGAAATGAAACAAACAAGATGTGCTTTAACTGCAGATTTTCAGCTTTAATTTGAGGGTATTTACATCCAAATCAGGTGAACGGTGTAGGAATTACAACAGTTTGTATATGTGCCTCCCACTTTTTAAGGGACCAAAAGTAATGGGACAATTGACTGCTCAGCTGTTCCATGGCCAGGTGTGTGTTATTCCCTCATTATCCCATTTACAAGGAGCAGATAAAAGGTCCAGAGTTCATTTCAAGTGTGCTATTTGCATTTGGAATCTGTTGCTGTCAACTCCCAATATGAGATCCAAAGAGCTGTCACTATCAGTGAAGCAAGCCATCATAAGGCTGAAAAAAATAAAACAAACCCATCAGAGATAGCAAAAACATTAGGTGTGGCCAAATCAACTGTTTGGAACATCTTTAAAAAGAAAGAACGCACCAGTGAGCTCAGCAACACCAAAAGACCCGGAAGACCACGGAAAACAACTGTGGTGGATGACCGAAGAATTCTTTCCCTGGTGAAGAAAACACCCTTCACAACAGTTGGCCAGATTAAGAACACTCTCCAGGAGGTAGGTGTATGTGTGTCAAAGTCAACAATCAAGAGAAGACTTCACCAGAGTGAATACAGAGGGTTCACCACAAGATGTAAACCATTTGTGAGCCTCAAAAACATGAAGGCAAGATTAGAGTTTGCCAAACAACATCTAAAAAAGCCTTCACAGTTCTGGAACAACATCCTATGGGCAGATGAGACCAAGATCAACTTGTACCAGAGTGATGGGAAGAGAAGTGTATGGAGAAGGAAAGGAACTGTTCATGATCCAAAGCATACCACCTCATCAGTGAAGCATGGTGGTGGTAGTGTCATGGCGTGGGCATGTATGGCTGCCAATGGAACTGGTTCTCTTATATTTATTGATGATGTGACTGCTGACAAAAGCAGCAGGATGAATTCTGAAGTGTTTCAGGCAATATTATCTGCTCATATTCAGCCAAATGCTTCAGAACTCATTGGACGGCGCTTCACAGTACAGATGGACAATGACCCGAAGCATACTGCGAAAGCAACCAAAGAGTTTTTTAAGGGAAAGAAGTGGAATGTTATGCAATGGCCAAGTCAATCACCTGACCTGAATCCGATTGAGCATGCATTTCACTTGCTGAAGACAAAACTGAAGGGAAAATGCCCCAAGAATAAGCAGGAACTGAAGATAGTTGCAGTAGAGGCCTGGCAGAGCATCACCAGGGATGAAACCCAGCGTCTGGTGATGTCTATGCGTTCCAGACTTCAGGCTGTAATTGACTGCAAAGGATTTGCAACCAAATATTAAAAAGTGAAAGTTTGATTTATGATTGTTAATCTGTCCCATTACTTTTGGTCCCTTAAAAAGTGGGAGGCACATATACAAACTGTTGTAATTCCTACACCATTCACCTGATTTGGATGTAAATACCCTCAAATTAAAGCTGAAAGTCTGCAGTTAAAGCACATCTTGTTTGTTTCATTTCAAATCCATTGTGGTGGTGTATAGAGCCAAAAAGATTAGAATTGTTTTGATGTCCCAATATTTATAGACCTGACTGTACATTTAGATAAATATTTGTAAATGTGCTACTTTTATTTCCTGCTTCCAAGTCAGACAGCTGCAGCATTTTCCCATAATTTGGGGATCCGAAAAAGGACATGAGGCAGTATCCTTCCCCACTGATAAGTGAAAAAAAGAGCTGAAGATAATTCATGGTGTCTGAATCCCATTTTGTCACATAAACATCTAAAGCTGTAATTGTGCAGTATTCATATTACTGAGCTGTACAATATGCACATTTGTGTAAGTCCATTCATTTGCTTTCAGTAGTATGCACCCAACCTACATCTACTACAACTTAATTTGAAACTGTATGTGGCTGTCAGCACTAGAGCGAGCCCTGTTACTCTGGACATGACCAGTAGCTTCCATTTGCATCCAGCCCTTTTCTCCCCATCCAGCCAGCTGTAACGACAACACGGATTTTTGCCTTTCAGATCCACCTGTGCTGTGTGGGAACTCACCTTCATTAAGGTCTACTGATGATCAGTTGGATCCCAGTGTCCGTTTAGATCAATTAGACTATTTTTTGTACTGGATATTGAATTGTAAGGTTCCCCGAGCCTTACTTTGGTGCACTGAAGGTGATTGTGTGGATGAATGAGGAGTGCTTGCCGGCTAGAGTCTGAGTTGTATGACAACGCTGTCTAATTTTAATTTTTTTTCTGCAACAGTGGCATCATTTTTGTGTAATTTTAATCTTTTCCATTAAAATTCAGTTTTATGGGCAGAAGTTCCTTAAAAGGTATTCTTGGTGATCTCTAAATCACTATTTTCTTTGTATATATTCTGTTAGCCTTTGTAACTATACCCTTGTATATGGGTGAAACCTCCTAGTCAGAATATGGCTCTGCTGTAGGGCCATCTGACAGTGCATTTATAATTTAATTTTACTAACCCCGCCTCATGGTAGGTGCGCCTTTGCTCAAAACAAATTAAAAAAGGTAAGGAGTTCTCATTTCACCGGTGGCATGCTTGTTTTAAATCAGTGACATAGACAGTATTGAAGACAGAATTTCAGCATGACAAACGACAATAGCAGTAGCCAGGGGCTTTTTGAGGAACATATAGATATGAAGAGAACACTGTATATATATAAAAAAAACATACATTTTATTGGAACATTCAATAAAAACCAAACACAGACCAAATGCTAAAATACTGAGTACAGTGTTCAATTATTGTATGGATCCAGTATACTCCACATGTGAACTTGACGCGTTTCGATAGATAGATCTTCAGGAGTGGAGTACAATCAGCACTTCAGGAGTGAGCAATCAGCATGTTGAAACCCATAATACTCATTATGATAAAACCAAGTATTTACTGGAAATATATAATGTGCGTCGTCTCTTTTCCATGTGGATGGAGGGAAGGGCTAGGAGACTCTAATATGATCAGATATATGCAAAAGGTACAGGAAGCCCTCGGTGGTCATCCATAATCCAATTAAATGGACACATCTACTGATAAAATAAAGTGCATTATCATCCATGATTCAAGCAGAGCAAAGAAGCAGAAAAGGGGTAGACTCGATGGATTACTCAGTCTTTTTCTGCCATCACTTTTCTGTTTCTATGTAAGAGGGCTTTGGGCTTGTCCAGGTCCTATAATTCAACCACTCGAAATGTCTGGGGGGTGGGCAGATAAAAAAAATAAATACAGAAATAGATAGGTAGGGGCCCATTTCCAGAATATCTTATGATCAGAGTATCAACATGACAGTTAAACATCTAGCATTTTCAAATGAATGTAAATGATGCATGTGCATTTTTTGCTTATTTACTTCTTTATTTTTTAGGATTGTAACAGTAAACATGTAAATGTGTTATGGCATCTGTGATTAAAAATGTACAGTGTAGCTTAAAAGATAATAATATTTAGAAATAACCACAATTTATACAAATACCTTAATAGATAATGTCCCACGGCACACCAAAATATAACCTCCAATTTGTTTCAGTAGATCATATGCACTGGAGCTGCACTGAATTTTGAGTGCTGAGAAAAACAAAAATGAATAAGTCTACTGAGAGATGGGTTATATATATATTTATATACACACAGTCTTTCATCATATTTTGTCCCATAGGAATCAAAATATGCGTATCTCAACCTAAGGGAGTCCTGACCTGTCTGGCTTGGCAGTTCTGGGAACACCGCACTCCCTAGAATTGTAGCAGTTTTGCCATTATCGAGGACCATTTTGGATCAAAACATACAGTGTAAGCATTTTCACAGTAAAGTCTACTGAAGGCTAGACACTGTCATGTGTAGAGCTAATCTAATGGAATGAAAGCACATCAACAATATCCCCAGGCTAAGGATTTTGGGCAGTGACAGATGAGCATCCCTGTACATATACAGTAATAGCATTATTATACATCTTTATAGCTCCAACAGTACACATACAGTTGATGAGAAAGCAGAAATCACAACTGAATTATCTCTAAGATATATACTGGGATAAAACCATACACTGTTAGATTTCTCCTGCTTAAACGTAAAGATTCCTCCATTCCCCCTAAGTAGCGTGGAAGAAGGAATCTGCATTGCTGGCTTTTATCAGATAACCTGTGATAAATCAAACCTAATGCCATCACTGTTCTGGAATTCAGATAGCCACAGGTCCAGCAGCTGTCTGAATAACCAAAAAGTGACTGTATCTGATTTGATATAGTCACTGCCTATCTGATCATTTTCCACCTGGCTCAGTCGATCTTAAATTGACTTTTGTTGATCCAGTTGCTGCTGACAAGGACACCCACAAAGTTCTAGCTAGGCTAGCTTAAAGTATATGTGACCCCTTATCTGTTAACCACTTGCCGACCAGCCGCCACACATATACTGCGACAGGTCGGCTCTCCTGCGCAAACTGACGTACCCGTACGATACTCGATGTCCGCCAGCTGCCTGCGATCATTGTACACAGAGGCAGAACAGAGATCTGCCTATGGAAACAAGGCAGATCCCTGTTCTGACAGGGGACATCTCTGACATCTGCTGTTCCCAGTGATCGAAAACAGCGATCTCTGTCATGTTCCTGGCAGCCCATCCCCCTTACAGTTATAACCCAGGGAACACAGTTAACCCCTTGATTGCCCCATAGAGTTGACCCCTTCCCTGCCAGTGTCATTTATACATTGATCAGTGCATTTTTATAGCACTGATCAATGTAATAATGTCACTGGTAACCAAAAAGTGTCATTTGGGGTTAGATTTGTCCGCCGCAAAGTCGCAGTCCCGCTAAAAATCGCAGATCGCCGCCATTACCAGTAAAAAATAAATAAATAAATAAAGGTCTATAAATCTATCCAGTAGTTTGCTGCTTGGGCACACCCTAATCACCCTGTACTGTGCAGGGTGTGCCACCTGGGCACACCCTAATCACCCTGTACTGTGCAGATTCCCCCTGCTTCTTCGCTGCAGTAAAGGGGACTGGGGAATCTCTGTGCTCAGTCCCTTTCTCTGTCACAAAAGAGAGACATCAGGGGTCTGATTAGACCCCAGATATTTCACCAAAGCCTCCCAGTTGGGTTCATAAAAAAAAAAATATTGTAAAAAAAATGATTAAACACAGAGTGTTCCCATCTATACACACACACACAGGCATGTGTGTTTGAACTTTTGGGTGCACACCCTAATGCAATAGGCTACGCACATCTATGCGTAGTTTGTAGATGTGATAACTTTTGCGCAAACCAATCAATATACGCTTATACCGATTTTTTTTTTTAAACAAAAATATGTAGAAGAATTCATATTGACCTAAACTGATGAATAAATTAGTTTTTTTCATATATTTTTTTTGGATATGTATTATAACAGAAAGTAAAAAAAAATGTATTTTATTTCAAAATTGTCACTCTTTTTTTGTTTATAGAGAAAAAAATAAAAAACACAGTGGTGATCAAATACCACCAAAAGCAAGCTCTATTTGTGGGAAAAAAAGAACATCAATTTTATTTGGGTACAGCATTGCATGACTGCGCAATTGTCAGTTAAAGCGACGCAGTGGCATATCACAAAAAATGGCCTTGTCAGGAAGGGGGTAAATCCATCTGGAGCTGAAGTGCTTAAAACAACCCATTCAGTTTAAAACAAAAATAGCAAAACATTTGTGCATTTATATCAAAACATAAATACCTTTTTTTTAATGTGATCACATAACCTCTGTTCTCAGTTGCATAGGGGGCTTGGGGGGGGGGGGGGGTGGAGACTGTAACAAAGGGGGGGGGGGGAATGTCAGAAAAAAGCA
>BLSH010087033.1:986137-1001130 GCA_018402905.1 Glandirana rugosa
CCCCCCCCCCCCCCCCCCCCCCCCCCCCCCCCCCCCCCCCCCCCCCCCCCCCCCCCCCCCCCCCCCCCCCCCAATGTCAGAAAAAAGCAGAGAAAGCGCAATAAACCGATTTTCCCAGTGAATGTCTGTGCGGGGTGAGTGTCAGGAAAAGTCTTCACCATTGGAGAACAGAGAGGCTGTTATCTCGCCACAGAAACCTGACCACGCTGGGACGTATGTGCTTTCATGCCTAGCGTAGTCAGTTTGAAATATGAAAGCAAGGGGACTGGCAGGATCACCATGGATTTCACACAAAGGAATAAATACAGAGAGAACAGGAAACTTTTTTAACAAAAGTGCATGGTAGAACATTCACATATCAGGAACATTAAATGTTGGGGGTAACAAGCACTCTAAGCTAAAATAATATCAATTGAATTTTGAATAAATGTCTTTTGTTTGATCATTGAATAAACAATTGATAACACATGACAAGCACATACTATAACATGGCTGTGAACCATTAACCAGGAGCATTGCTGTAGTCACAATATGATACAAGTGTAGTACAACCCTCTTAGGAAACACTGGATAGGATTGGTCCTTTGTTCTTCGTCTTGACCTTATCAAGAACGTTCAGCCCCTCTGGCATACTAGCTTGAGGGTACACACATACAAAACACAGTAAATCACGGAAAGTAATACTTGGCCCCCAATTATAGTGCTATATCAAGGAACAGACTCCAAACCAATTAGTAAAGACAAACCTAATATATTGTCGTTCAATATCTTTGGAAACTGGGGAAGCACAAAGGGAATTGGCAATGGTAGTAACACAATTCAGTATATTAAAGCGGTGTTCCACTCCCCCCCCCTTTCAAAAATTAAAACACATGCTGTAGCTGCTGACTTTTAATATTAAGACACTTACCTGTCCTGGAGTCCAGCGATGTCGGCACCCCAGTCAATGTTTCCATTGGCTGCTGGGAGCTGCCCCTGCCATTGCCGGTTCCTTTGCGGCTTTACAGCCGGGTCCCTACTGTGCATGCGCAAAGCACGCTGAACTCTCTCACTGACCCGGCAGCAGAGGTAGGAGGAGGAGGCCGAATTAGTGATGTACCTCGCCTGTCAAAAACAGGTACCCACTCCCCCCCAAAAGGTGCCAAATGTGGCACTGAAGGGGGGGAGGAATCAGATAAGTGGAAGTTCCACTTTTGGGTGGAACTCCGCTTTAAGTGACTAACAGTAAGGACTAGGCATAAGATGACATTTAAGGTCCAGATCAGCATGGGCAGTATCAATGCCGCCTAAAGTGAGCAGTAGCAAAACATGATTTACCAAAAGCAGAACTATATTGCTTACGTGCATTAATGGCAGCTATGCTAGGCCAAGACTGACTGGGCAGGTGATGCCCATATTGAAATGATAGGAGGGGTAAAAGGGAACAAAGGAACTTTGCAGAAAAGAAGTGGCAGTCCTTTAAGTTGATCTTCTGCCAGCTATTGTTGGGACTCTTTAATGTTGGTGCACTTAATGATGGTCCTATTAAACCTGCATACAGTGTGGTAAAGTTGTAGCTCAGTTTGGCATGAAACAACAAAAAAGCAGGCCAGAGGTAGTGACAGTTCAGTATGACCACAGCACAGTTAGTATCAGTGTAACATGGATTTGGTAAAGATGCGGTATAGATCTGGTAAAGGTGCAGTATAGATTTGGTAAAGGTGGTGGTATATATCTGGGTGTAGTATAGATTTTGGTGCACTAGATGTCCTGCTCTCAGTATATCAATCCATTTAACAGCAACAAAATAGAGCAGACGGCCCTCTCACTGGTTCCTGGGAGATGCCTGCAGTTGCTTGTGGTGGAAGAGGGCCCCCTCGTCTCCTGCTGAATCCTTCGTTGTTGAGTAATATGGAGCAGAGAGTGGGTGAATGCTCTGGTCTCCCTGAGGCAGTGATGGAAAAGAGCAGCAATGTGGGCTTGCAGCAGTGCCCTGACATCTCTCTTCCTCAGGCTCAAGTCTCGCTGGGCTGGCCTCCTGCTGACTCAGAAGTACACCGAATAGTCTGCATGCATCAATTCCAGCGGCATTCGGACAGTGGGTTTCCCCAGCTCAGTAAGAACCCCTCTCCTCACTCCTCCTAGTGTGCAAAGTCTTTTGGGACCTTTAGTGCAAAGGATCCGTTGCCTTATTACACAGCTGCTCCCCCTACTTGCCGGAGAAGGGTGATGCAGCATAACTTCAAGGTCACAATGGAAGGAGAGAGCACCTGGCTACACAAGAATAAAATATTACAGCCCTAGCAATAGGGATTGCAAGTTGCACAATATTAAACAGTTATAGCAAGGGGGTAGACCCCTCCGCCATCCAATAGGAAGTGTCACTGTCATCAGACAGTGACGTGGACACCCAAAGAAGGAACCCAAGCAGGAAGTAAACAGAAGAGGAGAGAGAACTGGGCTGAAGTGTCACATGACCATAGCTTAAAGCAGTACAAAACCAAAAATGTAATATATTGCAGTTTACCAATCATTAGATTTGGTGGCTGCATTCGTTTTCTTTTTTCCCCCTCTATTTTCACCTGGTGATCCTGCCTGTAACTTACTTGCTCTATTAGAGTGCCTACACTTTGGACATAGGAGCAACAGAGACACAGAGACACCTTTGAATAGCAGCATTGTCAGCCTGGGGGGAAGGGAGTGTTAGATGCACTAGCAGATTTAAGCACACAAACAGATTGAAACCAAATTCTAGCTAACACTTTTTATCCAAGAGGGGACGTTCTGCTCTTCCACACCAATCCCCCCCTCCCCCACCCCTCCACTGCCATATTTGGATTTATTTTTTTGGCGGGGGGCACTTAGTTTTGTCAGGCCTACTGATATGCAGCTCCTGTCTTTTAATTTTTGAAAACCTGGCTGAAGCTCCATTTTAGGCAGTTACCACAAGTTTTTTTTTCTCCTTTTGAGTTAAAGGTTTTACATAAATAAACCAATGCTGATCATTGCAAGCACCCCTGCCAGGTTTAAATGGTTCTTCTTAATCCTCTAATTGTAACATGTGGATGACATCTTGTACTGCTAAAAAACAACACACTTACTGGCATGATCAGCAGGTGAAAATAAAGAAAACAAATACAGCCATCATATCTAAGAACTGGTAAGCTGCAATAAAAAAAAAAAAATAGCTTTCAAGATTTTTTTTCTTACCATTTTAACCACCTCCCACCCGGCCACTGCATATATATGGCCGGGTGGGAGCTTCCCCGTTCTGACAGGACGTGTATTTACGTCCTGCAGAACGGGAGCTCGCAGCGCGGCCACGTGCCGCACTGCTGCTGGATCCTGTGATCATTATGATCACAGGATCCAGCTGAGCAGAGATCGGGATACGGGCGCAGTGACTGGCCCTCCCGATCATGTGACGGCTGTGTCCAATCACAGCCGTCACATTGTAAACAGAGACGAACGTTTCTGTGACAGTTCTCCCCCCGCCGAGCTCAGTGAGAGCTCAGTGCGGGGGGGGGGAGGGGGGGAGCTGCAGCTCTGTGACAGCTTTCTGCATGATGAGGATTTCATGCAGAGAGCTCTCACAGATCGCCATCCACACAGTGCACCAAGCACACTGATACCCCTGTCCCCATACACATAAGTGTCCCCATAAAACAGCCCCCAAAACATCTGTATGACCCCCATCACATCTGTCACCATACACAAAACATCTGTCACAGTCCCCAAACATCTGTCTGTCCCCGTCACATCTGTCACCATACACAAAACATCTGTATGTCCCCGTCACATCTGTCACAGTCCCCGTCACATCTGTCTGTCTGCCAACACCAAATAAACTCCGATTTGGGTTATTTTTACCAAAGAAATGTAGAAGTATCATTTTTGGTCAAAATTTCTGAAGAGAAATTACTTATTTGCAAAATTTTATAACAGAAACGCAGAAAAATGCATTGTTTTTTTTTTTTTTTCAGTCTTTTTTAAATTTATAGCGCAAGAAATAAAAAAAATTAAATACCACCAAAGAAAGCTCTATTTGTGTGAAAAAAATGATAAAAATTTCATATGGGTACAACGTCGCACGACCGCGCAATTGTCATTCAAACTGCAACAGCGCTGAAAGCTGAAAATTGGTCCGGGAAGGAAGGGGGTTTAAGTGCCCAGTATTGAAGTGGTTAAGGTAAGTAAAAGAGGAATTTAGAGGGGGGCTGTTTTTTTCCAATACAGTGATCAGTTAGAGCAGATGGGAGAAAAGGGTTGTTGGGGGGTCATCTTTTTCCCAAGGAAGGGCTTCAATAAAACAAACAGTACATTCAGCATACAGTATATGTTAGCATTTTATTTATGTAGCGCAAACCTCCTAACTGGTCCTGCTGTTTCACCCAGGTTCTGATCCCAATTTGGTGCAACCAGCCAGTCACCGGATATTTTCAGCCAAGTGCACAAAGTTCCTCTCAGGCCTTCATACAGTGATCAGGCAGATAGTGTCTTTTTGTGGTTTTTATTTGTTTTGTAGAACTGGTATAGGGGTTGAAAAAAGCATTGGGATACCCAGAACTAACAAGCTTGAAGGAGGACACTTTCTAGCAAATGGTTAACTGTAGCACAGAAAGTCTTTTATAAAGAAAGTAGCAACAAACACAGCACAGGGGGCTCCCACCATGGAAAAAACCCTGGCAGCAGGTCTGGAACAGTCAGTCCCTCTATCAAATGGGGCACAATGGCAGCATCCTATCTCCCAGAATTTCTGTCAGGCCTACTCACTATGTCGCTGGCTATCTGGATGCCTCCTTCCAGTTTCAGCTGATACTGCACCATGCCTAGCTGTTCCTGCAACTTGAGGGTGATCCTTCAGCTTCTTGGTGAGCCAGAATCATCTGGAACTTCATGAAGCCTCTCAGAACTTTGGAAGGATTAACAGCACTTTCTGGTCCAGCTCCTATATAACCCTCTCAGCTCCATGCTAGTCACTCCCCTGACCAGGGATTAGCTAAGGCTGTATACAGGACCAACTCACACCCACTATATTCTAGTGATTTCTGGAAAGACAGGGGGAGACAGGCAAGTCTATAGCTGCAGAGGCTAGGGCAGGCCAAAATAATCAATCAGCTCCACTGACTACAGCAGAGCCCAACAATAACTAAATTTACCTATAACTACCTATACTAGCACCTAACTAGGAGGGTGCTACATTTAAAACACATACAGACAAGACAGATAAGGGCCAGTAACATTTGGAAGCAGCAATATCCCCTTTCCTAAAGCATTCTAACCCCATTCATAGCCATGGCAATTTAAAATTGTGAAGGCAACCCTGGACTAACCATGTGGCATCTGATGTGCCACTAGAAGTGAATCCCTACTTGATGTATCTGGACCCAATCCATATGAGGCTCCTTTACATCAATGATATCCAAAGGGTTCATCCAAAAAATTGTATTCTTGCAGACTAAAGTGAATAGCTTTGTTCCCACTATTAGGCTTAAATACTCTGTTGGTGTACTTCCTGTTCCAACATGACTGCGTACCAGTGAACAAACAAGGTCCATAAAGACGTGGATGAGCGATTTTGGGGTGGAGGAACTTGACTTGATTGCACAGAGTCCTGGCCTCAACCCAATAGAACACCTTTGGGGTGAATTAGAGCAGAGACTGCGAGCCAGGCCTTCTCGTCCACATCAATGCCTGATCTCATAAATGCACTTCTGGAAGAATGGTCAAACATCCCCATAGACACTCCTAAACCTTGTGGACAGCCCTCCCAGAAGAGTTGAAGCTGTTATAGCTGCAAAGGGTGAGCCAACTCAATATTGAACTCTACGGACTAAGGCTGGGATGCCATTAAAGTTCATGTGTGTGTAAAAGCAGGCATCCCAATACTTTTGGTGATATAGTGTATATTTTATATTTTGCCCATACATGCACTTTACGATCGGGAAAAAAAAACACACCCAATTTTGTATGCATTTAGTTCATCTTATGCATTTAACCAGTCCAGATCCGCATAGCCGAAAGACGGCTACAGCGCGGATCTGAATTGCTGGGGGGACGTCCATCCCTTTGCACGCTCCCTGCGCGCACACACAGCTGGCGGCGCGCTCTTGTGGCCGCCGCACGCTGCATGGGCGTGTCCGCAGGTCGGGTGGACTTGATGTCCGCCGGAGACCTGCGATCCTCTGTTAGAGTGCAGAACGGGGAACTGCCGATGTAAACACGGCGGTTCTACGTTCTGTGAGGGGGGACATAACAGATGTACTGATCCCTCTGATCGGGATCAGGTAGATCTGTTATGTCCCTGGCAGCCCAACCCCCACACAGTTAGAATACGCTGAGGGAACACAGTTAACCCCTTCTCTGCCCTTTAGTGTTAACCCCTTCACTGCCAAGGACATTTATACAGTAATCAGTAGCTATTTAAATTTCTGAACGCTGTATAACCACTTCCCGCAAATCGCCGTAAATAGGCTGCGGCTACTTTTGAGTGGCTGCAGGCTATATCCTGGTACCATTTTTTAGAGCGGACGGTCGACTATCCGGGGATAACGACCGATCCGGCTCGGGATCGGCATCCCCCCTCCCGCCGCCTTCTGCCGCTCTTCTCCGGCCTCCCGTCCCACCGGGAGACCGGA
Source organism: Glandirana rugosa (assembly GCA_018402905.1). NCBI lineage: Eukaryota > Metazoa > Chordata > Amphibia > Anura > Ranidae > Glandirana > Glandirana rugosa. The sequence continues at coordinate 992,755 of BLSH010087033.1, forward strand.
GCTACCATCCGGCGCGTCCGCCGGCTCAGAAGAGACATGATAGAAGCCGTAATCAGCTCCGATCGGGTCTCCTTAGGCAAATTCCATAAAGAGACGCATAACGTCACTTCCGGTTTACCCGGCGGCTAACGGCGGCAGTTATAAAAATTACAGCATTCAGAATCGCCGTTTTTGGCGATCTGAATACTGTGAAGTGTAAAGGAGGGACAGGGGATCTTTTAGACCCCCCATCCCACCATAAACTATCACAAGGGATGTTTACATTAAATAAATAAATAAAATGAAAAAAAAAATTTAAAGTGCCATCGTCCCCGCGAGCTCGCGCAGCAAAGAAAACGCATATGTAAGTCGCGCCCACACATGAAAACGGTGTTCAAACCACACGTGTGAGTTATCGCCGCGATTGCCTGAGTATGAGCAATAATTCTAGCAAAAGACCTTCTCTGCACCTCTAACCTGGTTACCGTTAAAAAATTTTAAAGCGTCGCCTATGGAGATTTTTAAGTACCGGACTTTGATGCCATTCCGCAAGTGCGCACAATTTTCAACTGTAACATGTATGGTATCTATTTACTCGGCGTAACATCCTCTTTCACAATATACAAAAAAATTGGGCTAACTTTACTGTTGTCTTATTTTTTAACTCAAAAAAGTGAAATTTTTAAAAAAAAAAGTGTGACAAAAAGTATTGCAACGATCGCCATTTTATTCTCTGGGGTGTTTAAAATATATATATATAATGTTTGGGGGGTTCTAAGTAATTTTCTTGCAAAAAAAAATGTTTTTAACTTGTAACCAACAAATGTAAAAAAGGGCTCTAGTTGGTAAGTGAATAAATGTCATATGTCATTTTGGTCCCAAAAAAAGTGTCAAAAATATCCGACATGCCTGCCGCAATATCGCAGTCCCGATAAAAATCGCAGATCGTCACCATTACTAGTAAAAAAAATAAATAATAAAAACGCCATAAATCAATTCCCATAGTTTGTAGATGCGATAACTTTTGCGCAAACCAATGAATATACGCCAATTGCATTTTTTTTTTACCAAAAATATGTAGAAGAATATATATCGGCCAAAACTGATGACTTTTTTTTTTTTTATATTTTTTTGGGGATATTAATTATAGCAAAAAGTAAAAAATGTTTTTTTGTTTTTTTTAAATCGTCGCTCTTTCTTTGTTTATAGCGCAAAAATGAAAACCGCAGAGGTGATCAAATACCACCAAAAGAAAGCTCTATTTGTGGGAAAAAAATTATAAAAATTTTGTTTAGGTACAACGTCGCACAATCGCACAATTGTCATTCAAAATGTGACAGCGCTGAAAGCCCGAAAATCGTCTGGGCAGGAGGGGGGTTTAAGTGCCCAGTAAGCAAGTGGTTAATACAGGTTTACAGTGATTTAGAGCAAACCATTACATTTAAAGTGAAACTCCAGGCACAAAACGAAATATACAGTTGAAATAAATATGCAAACTGTTTTATATACCAATTCAACCACTCCTGTGACTCCAAACTGCATAGCCCAGCAGGGAACACCTCAATTTCCTTATTCAGCTTTGCAGTTTGCTGTGTAACTTCTTTACCTTCAGTCTATTCAGCGCCATTACTTGGTTTTCCACTGAACATAAGACATGTTCAATGTGCCATTAAATGATAACTCTTTTGGCAATTGAAATAACATTACATTTCTAACTTTTTTTCGCTGAGTACACATAAGTTGCAGGTACTACAGGCAACTTGGTAGGCACAACCATTAAGTCCTAGGCTCACATTCAAGACCAGGATACATACTGTTCAGCACAAATCTGATCACTGTACCGTTCATATACTAGCAGCAATATAGTGAACACGGGTCCTTAAACTGTTCCATAGTTTACTGCCAATGTTTAGTTTCTGATAAAAATGTGCATACACTATTGTAACATGCATTTAGTCTCATAATGTTTCTTCCTTGGTTTGGGTCAATGCTGTAAATGCAGAGCCTTGAAGTACAACAGAGCATGCAGTAAAGAAAGCCACAAAAAAATCAGAATTTTCAGCCAATGACAGGTTTCCTGGACAAGTTTCACTCATGGAAGGATTTCAAAATTTCTCTAATTAGTAGGCACTACTTATATATTTGGATGGTGAGAGAGACTCATTTGAGGCCTTGATGGAAGTGGTGGAGGAGTTCGGACGAGCGTCGGGTTTGAGAGTGGGTTGGGAGAAATCAGTGGCGTTCCCTTTAGGCCCTGTAAGGGACTTTTCCTACTTGGCAAAATTATATACCTTCCCAAATACCTGTACGTATTCCGTGCATCCCCAGTTCTTTTACCCAAGCGATTTTTCAAAGATCTTGAGAAGAATCTGAGTTCTTTTCTATGGCAGGGCACTCATCCACGCATATCTAAAAAGTCCCTTCAGGCACCGGTGGCAGACGGTGGCTTGGCTTGTCCAGACCTCTGGCATTATTTTTTAGCAGCACAACTTACGTATACCTATGATTGGCATAGGACACCCTCGCAAAACTCCTCCACCTCTTTAGTAGCAGCGATTGTTGGCCCAGGGACTCATGTGGTGGATATACTGTATAGAGCTAAGCCTGGGCGGGGTTCTCGGATGTCACCTGTGGATGTTAGCGGGTTAGCCTGGCGGGAGGGTAACAAGATTTTGGGAACGAATGGGGATATATCTCCCAAGGACCCTATGTGGCATAACCCCAATTTCCCAGAGCTTCTGGGGCACCCGGATTCGAAGTGGTGGACACGCTTGGGCATTACACATATGAAACATGTTTTTCATGCAGATACTTTTGTCACTTTTGACAAACTCAAGGTCAGATGTGGAGTGTCCAATAAGTTCTTTTTTAAGTACCTGCTCCTGCGACATGCCATACATGCGCAGTTCAGTGGGTTGCACCAGAGGCTCACGGAAACGCCACTTGGGAGGATGTTTTCCTCCCCAGATATCGCCAAACTGGTTACGACCATCTACTCCCATTTACAGGCAAAGGGAGTTAGCCCATACCAAACTGCATATAGTAGGTGGAGGGCTATGCTACCAGAGCTGTCTGAGGATGCATGGGAGGAGGCCTCGGAGGCTTGCTTGCTTGATCTCATCAGTTTAAATGATTATTAAATTTAATTTTATCCACCAATTACATTACACCCCAGCCAAACTGGCTCACATGGGTTTCGCCTCATCGGATGGATGCCCCAGATGTGGTGAAATGCAGGCTGACTATCTTCACATGTTCTGGACTTGTACTATGCTTGCAACATTCTGGAATGATATATTTTTTTTCTTTGAGAACAGTCTAGGAATCTTGGTTCCAAAAACCCCAGACGTTGGCCTTCTTGGAATTATGAACGAGATTGTACACCAGACCCATACCAGGACTTTAGCAAGAATATTATTGTTTATTGCTAGGAAACATATTTTACTGCGGTGGAAAGATGCTAATGCTCCCTGCATACAGATGTTTTATCGTATGGTCAATAAGTGTATACCTGTATTCAAATTAATATATAATGGTAGAGCGTGCCCCAAAAAAATCTTTAAAATATGGCAACCATGGTTAGATATTGAGGATTCCTTCTGGAAAGATGTACCACTATCTCAGTGACACTGAAAGAATTGGTTCTCTGATCCATGGGTCCCTGAGCGTACAAGATCTGGATCTCCGTGGGGTTCGCCCCTGGGAGTGGAAGGGGAAGGGGGTTGGAGGAGCGGCGACTACATCAGAATGTTTGCCCTGGTTATGTGTCTGAGTGTGTGAATGGGTGTGAATAGATGGACGTATTTTTAGCGGGTGGGATGTGTGGCCCTGTGATAAGGGTCCGGCTGGATCCCGGGGCTGCACCTCCCACTAGCTTTCTTGGCTTAACATATATCTGTTGTACTAATATTGCATTCCACATTTGCTTTCTGTATGTTATGCTACTTTGTGTTTGAAAAAACTAAATAAACAGATTCTTTAAAAAAAAAAATTAGTAGGCACTAATTAACGTTTTTCTAACTAAAGCTTTCTATAGATGGATACAATTTCAAATGAAAATCCTTAGGAAAAGTCTTATGAAGATTTGCAAGAAAATTCTCGGAACAGTCTTAAATTCCAATATCGTTCAAAAGATTTAGTTTGCTCTTAACATTTGATTTTAGAATAAATGGACTTTACCAAACAAAAACCACATGCACATAGAATCTTCTTGATTCAAGAAAAAATTTCCATCCACCTCTTTCAAATTTCCTTATCACTGCCATCGATAATAAATGTTGATTTGACCCACTAATGATTAGAAAAACAAACTTTCTTAGAACATTTTTCATTTGAAATCTATAGCCAGCAACAATTATTTAATTGTTCATTGTCCTAAATTCCGACCTGTAAGATTTCCTTGAGGACTACAGTTGTGCAACACTGGTGAAGAAGCTCATTTCAATGCAGAAGAATCCACAGAATGATGTCGTAGTTTCTAGAATGTGTTGGTGTGACTGGTGTTGGAGGCCCAGCTTTTGAAACAGACTGTCAACAGACACTTGTCACTTTTTTTCTCCACCAGTGATAGCTTTGAAGTTATGTTTGGACAGATGGTATAAGAAATGTTGTCAGAGAAGAATAAGAGCATTTTATCTTTTCACCTTTGCTTTACATAACGGCTTATGCTAACAAAGAAATCCCAGCATTAAATCAAATAGTCCCATAGACATCACATTTGCATTTGCATTTTTTAAAATGCAATGGTTCTGTTTCATAGTTAATTATTATTGACAGTATAGTAATTATATTGACAATTTACATTTTAAAATAGATAATGAAAAAAGGTATGGGTTTATTTAAAATAAACCTGTAATGACTTCTGAAAAGATGGAGCTAGACAGTAAACTATAGCTGACAGGTGACAGGTACTATGTCACACATTCACAGCATTGGCCACCTCCCCATTGTACTTCTGAAGCCTCTAGAGATCTAGGCTTGGAATAACTCTGCAAGTAACAATGTTTGACTGTGATGACAGGTTGCTCAGAACTGAGCATGGGATTGTAGTATACAAGTGCTGGGGAAAATAAGTGCTTGTTTGGTGTAGGATGACTAGTAATTCTTCAAATTCTGTCTCCTGGATGGAAAATGACAAGATCTGGGCTCTGCTAGGTATTTTTAATTAAATAATCTATGTTGCTTGTGTTAGGATATTTTCAACTTTAAATCCTTCATTAGTTGAACAGATGTAACATTTACTTCTGGGATAGATAGTTTTCATGGAAATAAGCTGTAGAAAAGGTTAGATACACCAATGCTGATGGACTTTTTCTTTCAAAGATTTTTATTGGATTTTAAAAAGAGACAAGAGTAAAGCCAATAACATAATACAAAATGTATTCAATGAACACAGTACGATAGGTTAAGTAGTATTTAAAGACTCATCTTATACCAAGGTGTTTACACTTTGTTTAGTTGAATCTTGTGGAAGTATAATCCACCTAATATGGAAAATTAGGGAATCAAGAAGGAATTTGCATTAACGAATCAACATGAGAGCTCGGAGAAAATGGTCAAATCTCCCTCAACTTCCGGCACCCCATCGTGGGAGCAAGCTGTGCCTGGAGAGAGGTGACTCCATAAAAGCTTCCGTAGAAACAAGGTTACCTCCAGTCGGGTCCCTAGAACACGAGTCATGCTGATGGACTTTTAGTAGAGAACTTTTGTGGCCTGCATTACTTCCTCAGCTTCTCTGGAGGGTATCTCGGACTAGAGTGACCTAGGTCACATGATAGTAAAATTAGGTGTGCTATCTGAAACTCTCTCCCTTACCATGCCTTGCAATCGCAGTCTTGAGTATGACAATGATGGTTGGAGGAATTTGGTAGTTTGTAAATTTATGATAACTTAATATGATAATTTAAACCTAGTCAACCATTGAGAATAATGTGCATCTTCAAAAACAGAGACATTAAGCTAGATTTTCTGGTAATTCCAGAACATCATATAACAAATCAATATTTTTTCTAGCGTGGCCAGTTTTTGTGACGGACTTTGCAGTTTTTTTCACCACTTGTCCAATATCTTCAAATACACCAAGGCAACACATTATTGTTCTTGCCCTTGCATTGGAGTAATGACTGCTTTAATAAACTCCATGTATTTTCTGTAGTACTTTAGATGTCCAAAATGTTGGCATTGGTTGTTCCAGGTGAAGATTTAAAAATTCTGTAGACTGCATTAACTGAAAACATTTTCTCATTTGAAAGTTTCTGTTCACAATTTTTTGTGTCTGCTACTCTGGAAGGTCATTACCATCGGCTTTCCTGGGGTATATGTCACAGCAGAATCATATTTCTGTACTTCCAGCAACATTCTTTGTAGTCTTTCAGGAGTCTCACCAAAGCATCTTTACAGAAACGTTTTCAGAGATTTCTAGTCAATGTGTCTTTACACTGGCTCCATAAATGAACTGACGGCAATTTTTTGTTGTGCATAAAGTGCTTACAGTTCTATTTAAACTTGTGCTTAACTTTATTTTGCACATTATAATGCCCTTGGAAAGGACATGTTTTTACTTTTTTATAAGACATTCTTCAAATCTACCTTTGTATGTATCGAGTTATATTTCCAGTTGTTAAGAAAATAAAGCTCATAACAAGTGTTTCTCTTAGACTGGTTTTCAGCTGACTGTGCTTTTTGCTGCTCTGGCTCCCAATGTCATGGAATGTTTTTTTTTTTTTTTACTATGCAACATTCTCGAAGGTGCAGTTGAAGATGCTTCATGGAGAATATATTGCTCTAAGTCATTTGTCATGCCTAATAGGCCCATCAGTCCCTTGTTTTCATGTGGAGAATGTTGTTCAAATCACTTTGATGTTGTTATCACCAGACTTTATACTCCTAAAAGTTATGGTGCCCCCTATGTATTTCACTACATAATGACCTATCAGAATCATTGTGCTCCTGTCTGGTCAAGGTAGTTATGATCACATGATCTTCTATTATTTTAATGCCTGTAGAGTTTTCAAGTGCCTTTTTTTTATAACCATTTACCTAAAATCTTTGTTTCCAAATTGTAGAGGATTAAACTTGTGTGATATTAAAGATTTATTAAAATTATAGAGACAAGATGATTGCCGTTAGCCTAGATTGATATGCCATTTACTGTCTTTTACATCCCAGATGAATCTTCCCACAATCATGTATAAATTGAATAAATATTTCTTCACAGAATAGATATATTATATCTATGTACTGCAAAAATAATAGCACAGCTTTTCACCATCACTTGGAACCATGACAGTAATGCTTGTAAGTGGGTTCGGTTTTCACAAGGAGAAGGTACTGAATTAAAAAATTGGCATTATATTAGCCATCACTGAAGTATTTGGCCTAAATGTGACAACCACTTTAACCTACAGGTAAGCCTATAATAAGGCTTACCTGTAGGTGCCCTGCATATCTCCCAAACCTGCACAGTTCAGGAGATATACAGTTTCCTAGATGTGCCGACGTCATTTCGGCACATGCCGTTTCTTCACTGTGACTGTGCCGTGACTGGTGGCTCCCGTGCACATGCGACTCCGGCCAGTCACAGAGCCAGAGTTGCAGCCCCGGAAGGAAGAGGGGCAGAAGATGGATGCTGCCAGCACAGGGGACAGCAGGTAAGTGGCACATAATGGGCTACTATGCGATCCATAGTAGCCCATTATGCATCTACTTTGCAGGGGAATGTAGAGGAAGTAAACTCTATCTGGATTTACTTCCTCTTAACCACTTGCTGACCGCCGATCGGCATCTGACGGCGACAGAGTGGCTCTCCTGCGCAAAACAGCGTCATCTGACGGCGGCTGCCAGATCGCGCACAGTGAGAGTGCGCGCGCCGCCGGAGGCGCGCCCGCGCGCTCACTGTGTCCAGGGAGGGCCAGGGAGCGAGTGCGGCGGATTCGATCTCCGCCGGCTACCCGCGATGCCCCCCCCGGAGTGAAAGAACGGAGGTCCGTGTAAGTAAACACGGACCTCTGTTGTGTGAGAGGGGGAAGGGCTGTGATCACAGCCTTCCTCTACATGGAAGCTGTGATCACTTCCCTCCCCCTGCTAGGGCAGCCCAAATACAGTTAGAACACGCCCAGGGAACACAGTTAACCCTTAGAGCGCCCCCTGCAGGTTAACCCCTTCACTGCCAATGGCATTTACACAGTAATCAGTGCATTTTTATAGCACTGATCGCTGTATAAATGCCAATGGTCCCAAAAAAGTGTCAAAATGTTCCGACATGTCCGCCCCAATATCGCAGTACCGCTAAAAATCGCAGATCGCCGCCATTACTAGTAAAAAATATAAAAAAAATAAAAACCCCAGAAATTAATTCTCATCATCCGTAAACGCAGCAACTTTTGCGCAAACCAATCA
>BLSH010087033.1:1044218-1060480 GCA_018402905.1 Glandirana rugosa
TCACATGTCGCCCAATCGACACTTTCTCGAGTCCCCTAGGTCGCCGTCGACCCTAGACTTCCAGACCACTCTTCTGTCCCTCGAGTCACTCTTATAGATGTCATCCTCAGACACTCTAAACTCTCCTCTAGACGTTGCCCTATGACACTCAATTGGTGAACGGCTGGCGGCTAGCCGTAGACTACCGCCGTTTCACCGAGACATTCCGTTTTGTGGCAGTATGCTGCCGCCGGCGGTCTAGCGCGTGTCACTCGCGCGCGCGGGGCCATCGCGGGTGGCCGGCGGCAATCGAAGCCGCCGCACCCGCTCCCTGGCCCTCCCTGGACACAGTGAGCGCGCGGGCGCGCCTCCGGCGGCGCGCGCGCGCTCACTGTGCGCGATCTGGCGGCCGCCGTCGTATGACGGTGTTTTGCCTTACAGAGCCACTTTGCCGCCATCAGATGCCGATCGGCGGTCGGCAAGTGGTTAACTCACAGTATCCCGTTGCAGATCTCCTCTCAAATCTCACAGACTCCTACTGTAGATATTCTCACTGAGCTCCCTGTCTTCTCACCAGACCTTCAGATCCCAGCTGCCGCTGGATCCCCTGAGCTCTTTCACAGCTAACCCGCTGTACACTCCAATCATCACCCACGCTAACCTGCTGGGTCCCTGGCTTGGCTCTCAGCTAACCCTCTGAATCCTCTACAAGTGTCATCCACGCTCACCCGCTGGGTCCCTGACTTGAATGCTGAAGCTTTCCCAATGTATTCACCCTCCCTGGCTAGTGAAAAAGGCTGCTCTGGTACTTCTTCAGACTTCACGAACTTGGCCTCTGAAAACAGTAGTAGTTGTCCCTTTACTGGTGACTGTGTCCCCTTTATCTCTGACCTCTGGTGACAGGAGTGGTTGCCTCTGCTGGCAACTGCTTTCCTTCACCTATGGCAACAACTTGTTTTTCCATCTGGCAGAATCCCTGCAACTTGGTTGGGCTCCAGGCTGGAAGCCCCAAGCCCGTGCTGCTTGCCTCCAACCTGGGTAGGCCTCGGACCGCCTAGCAACCAGGTACTCCCGGATAGGCCTCAGGCTTCTTGCCTAGCAGCCGGAAGATTTTCAACACACGTCCACCTAGACAGCCATCCAGGTGGCACAGAACCCTCATCACCTGACTCCTCCCAAATAAATAGGCTCTCCCAGCAGGCCAAGAGGCCTAAGAAATCCCCTGCCAATTGGCTGAAACAACCTATCCAATCATAGTCTGAAGTTACTATGCCCTGGTGATTCTAATGTCACCGGTAACAATGCTTCTTAATGACAGAAGAGTGAGGTGCATCAAATCGAGAGTTAGGGAAGAGTCAGTGGACTTTTATTTTTAAAATGGAAACGGTTGTAAACGAAACGGTCTTAGGCGCAAGTTACTGCGTTTAGGCGCGTTTAGCGGCGTTTACAAGCTGTTTGGCAATTCAAATGCCTCTGAGCTGGCGTCTGAACCCATTTTCTTGAGTTCCAAAAAAAGCCTTTAAACAGAACTGCCTGGAAATGACCTTAAATGACCCTGTGTAAATGTACTGATAAGATAACATAGAGGAAAGTTCAGGGGCAGCTAAAAAAAAAACGCCCAAATGCCTCAAAACGTCCATTTACCAGCTGCAGTGTAAATGAGACCTTAGTGTTAGCACACGAGCTGAGGTCATTGATGCAGGAACACCTGGAAAAGAAGAAAACAGACAGCATAGAAATACATCCTACCACTACAGCAATACTAGTGGAATATGCACATAAGTGGACTTTTGTTTACTCCCAGCCGGGAGCAACAAAAGAATGTAAAATGAACACAGTATTATAGCTCAACCTACATACAGTATTTCACAAAAGTGAGCACAGCCCTCACATTTTTTGTAAATGTTTTATTATATCTTTTCATGTGACAACACTGAACAAATGACACTTTACTACAATGTAAAGTACTGAGTGTACAGCTTGTATAACAGTGTAAATTTGCTGTACCCTCAAAATAACTCAACACACAACCATTAAAGGGGTTGTAAAGGCAAAAGGTTTTTTTATCTTAATGCATTAAGATGCATTAATGCATTAAGATAAAAAACGTCTGTGTGTAGCAGCCTCCCCAGCACCCCCTGATACTTACCCTGAGCCCCTTCTCTCTCCAGTGATGTCATGATCCCCTCAGCCATCCAGTATCCTCCTCCTGATTGGCTGAGACACATCAGAGGCACATTTGGCTACTGTGGCTGTCAATCAAATCTGTCAACCAATCAGGGGAGAGGGGGCGGGGCTAGGTCGGGGCTCCGTGTCTGAACGGATACTCAGAGCTTGGGTGCCCCATAGAGAGCTGCTGGCTGTTGGGGCACTCGAAGGAGGGAGGGGCCAGGAGAGCAGAAGAGGGACCCGAGAAGAGGAGGATCCAGGCTGCTCTGTGCAAATCCAACTGCACTGAGGAGGTAAGTATAACATGCTTGGTATTTTTTAATTTTTTTTTAAGCGAGTCTTTACAATCACTTTAATGTCTAAACCACTGGCAACAAAAGTGAGTACACCCTAATGTCCAAATTGGGCCCAAATAGCCATTTCTACCCCCCAGTGTCATGTGACTCGTTAGTGTTAAATGGTTTCAGGTGTGAATGGGGAGCAGGTATGTTATCGCGCTCACTCTCTCATACTGGCCACTGGAAGTTAAACACGGCACCTCATGGCAAAGAATTGTTGCTCTACATAAAGATGGCCTAGGCTATAAGAAGATTGCCAAAACCCTGAAACTGAGCTGCAGCATGGTGGCCAAGACCATACATTGGTTTAACAGGACAGGTTCCACTCAGGACAGGCCTCACGATGGTCGACCAATGAAGTTGAGTACATGTGTTCAGCGTCATATCCAGAGGTTGTCTTTGGGAAATAGATGTATGAGTGCTGCCAGCATTCCTGCAGAGGTTGAAGGGGTGCGGGGTCAGCCTGTCTGTGCTCAGACCATACGCCGCACACTGCATCAAATTGGTCTGCATGGCTGTCACCCCAGAAGGAAAACTTTTCTAAAGATAATGCACAAGAAAGCCTGCAAAATGTTTGCTGAAGACAAGCAGACTAAGGACTTGGGATGTGACCGCGGTTCGAGTCAAACGCATGTTTGAGTTGGATGCATGTTCAACTTGGACCTCAGGGGTACGCCTGTTCGGCCAATCCCAAACATTTTTACATTGTAGCAAAGTGTAATTTCTTCAGTATTGTCACATGGAAAGATATAATAAAATATTTACAAAAATGTGAGGGGTGTACTCACTTTTGTGAGATACTGAATATATACACAGTGTATAGAGTGCACACTATATATGAGTGCATTCAGGGGTGTACGGTATATAATACACTTCTGGTGGTGTATTAAAATATATACAGTCTAATATATATATATATATATATATATATATATATATATATATATATATACACACACAGTGTATTGAGTGTACACTGTATATCAGTGCATTCAGGGGTGTACGGTATATAGGACACTTCAGGTGGTGTATTAAAATATATACAGTCTAATATATATATATATATATATATACAGTGTATTGAGTGTACACTATACATCAGTGCATACAGGGGTGTACGATATATAATACAGTGTAGTGCGGTGTTAAAAAAAAACCCCATCATGTCAGGAAGGCCACAAAGGAGAGGCAGACGCTCCCAGGCCACTAAAAGAGGGCTAGCAGCCTCTGTGTCTACAGTGAAAAGTGGTGGTGGCAGACATGGTGCATTCTCTGCAGATGGGTCACGCTGGTCCCTTTTTTCTGCTGTTGGCTGTGTGAGCCACAACATGCAGAAGAGTTGGTGGAGTGGATAACTAAGCCGTCCTCATCCTCCTCATCCTCTGTCACCCAGGCTCATACTAGTTTGCCTTCCAAGGCAGCTGGCAAAATGGCCTATTCCACCAGATCCTTGTCCACAGTTACTCCTTCTGTAGCCCCACCATCATGCATGGAGGAATCACCAGAATTATTTGACCATAGTGTCGGTTACATGTTGAGGAGGATGCTCAGCAAATTGAAGGCTCCAATGTTGGTTCCCAGGTTGAGGAAGGGAGTTGCGTGAACCTAGAGACAGGTGGTGCCGCAGAAGGACAAGAGACTAGAAGTCATGTTCCCCAGCATACTGCCAAGTTTGCTCCAGTGACAAGGATGGAGGGGATGATGATGACACTGACTGCACTTGGGTGCCTAAGAGAAGAGAGGAGGAAAGTAAGGAGCAGGAGGCACAACTCCAATGAGGCAGGATGTCCTCCAGGGGCCAGCTTAAGGGCAACCACCCTATTGCATCAGACCACAGAGCTCCACAGATGCAGGGCGCTGCTGGCTCCTTGCTGACTTCCAAAAGTTCATTGGTGTGGGCTTTTTTCAACATATGTGCAGTAGATTGCACCATTGCTATTTGCAATCTATGTCTGAAATGGGTCAAGCATGGCCAGAACTCCAGCCGCTTGGGCACCACTGTCTTGACAAGACATATGATGACCAGCCATGCAGTCCGTTGGCAACAGCACCTGAAAAACCCACATCAGAAAACAAGGCGGACCTCTCCTTGCTCCTCATCTGGGATCTCAACCCCTACTATACCTCCAGTCCTCTCCAAAACCTGCGCTGAGAGGAATAAATGTATAGCAATGCGTGCCACTAGTACTTGCAGCCAATCTGCTAGCAGTACACCACCAGGTGAATTCAGCAGGCAAATATCCCTACCCCAGTTGCTGAACCGTAAAAAAAAATACTGTCCCAGCCATCCACATGCTCAGTATCTTAATGCTAGCTTGGCCAAATTGCTAACACTCCAACTGCTGCCTTTTCAGCTGGTAGACTATGCCCCCTTTCGTGAATTTGTGGAATGTCCTGTCCCACAGTGGCAGGTTCCCAAAAGACATTTCTTTTCACGTAAGGCCATTCCAGCTCTCTACTGTCATGTGGAAGGCAATGTTTTGGCCTCGTTGGACAGAGCGGTCAGCAACAGGGTTCATATTACAACTGACTCATGGTTCAGAGGGCATGGTCAGGGACGTTACCTTTCCTTCACGGTGAACTGGGTAACTCTGCTGGCAGCTGGGAAGGATGCAGGCAGGGTTCAGTGTTGGAGCTAGTTCCCCCACCATGCCTCCAAAAAGCTGGTGGGGATTTTGCCACATCCACCTCCTCCACCCCTCCTCTTCTTCTACCTCTGTGGCCTCTTCTTCAGAATTGTCTTCTAAACCTGCAGTGCTCCCTAAATGTTCAAGGGGCTATGCAAGCAGTCAGGCTAAAAGATGCCATGCGGTGCTTAAGTTAGTCTGCCTTGGGGACAGGAGCCATGCTAGGGCAGAGATTCTGTCAGCTCTGCAGGGGCAGGCACAGAGGTGGTTGACGTCACTCAGCTTGAGCCAGGAATGGTTGTATGCGACAGTGGCATCAACCTTCTCTCTGCTCTCTGACAGGGACACTTGACACATGTTCCATGCTTGGCACACGTCTTGAATTTGGTGGTGCAGCGTTTTTTGACCAGGTACCCAGGCTTACCAGATATCCTGAGGCAGGCCAGAAAAGTCTGTGGTCATTTCCAGTGTTCATACAATGCCAGTGCTTGGCTGGCTGACATTCAGCGGGAATTCAACCTGCCCACCAACCGCCTAATTTATGACATGCCCACCAGGAGGAACTCAACAATGGCAATGCTGCAGCGGCTGCACGCATAGCAGAGGACCATCAATGAGTACCTCTGTGAGCATGGCATCAGGACAGGCTCAGGGGAGCTTGGCTTCTTTTCGCCACGCCAATGGCTACTGATCAAGGATGAATGCACTGTCCTGTCACCATTTGAGCAGGCCACAAGGATGGTGAGCAGCGACAATGCATGCATCAGTGACACTGTCCATCTAATGTTCCTGCCGGAGCACACGCTTTGTGGAATCATGGACAGGGCACTTGAGGCAGAACAGCGGGAGGAAGAGGAGGACTTCCTTTCTTCTCAAGGCCCCCTTTATACAGACAGAATTCCTGCAGAGCCTCCAAACACACAGGAGGAGGATTGTGTTAAACCCAAGGAGTTGTATGTGGCTGAGAGGAGGTAGTTCCTGATAATGTCATCCTTGGTGACCCAGAGGACACTCATGCCTCCTCAAACTTATGCTGCATGGGCTTTCTGATTCTGAAAAGCCTGCAAAAAGACCCTAAGATTCGTGGTATCAAGGAGAGACATCATTACTGGCTAGCAACCCTTCTTGATCCACGTTACAAGGGTAAAGTTGCAGAGCTCATCCTGCCTTGTCAGAGGGAGCAGAAGATGAAACATCTTCAGAATATCTTGAAGAAAAGTTTGTGCAACGCCTTTCCAGACCCTGGGAGGTTACCATGTCCTGGTGCTGGACAATGTGTTTCTGAAGCTTCGATCATTCAGAGGCAGAGCGGTGGAGAATGTGGCTGGCTGACCAATGCCTTTAAACAATTTTTCAGTCCTCAGCACAAAGGGCTGATAGGTTCAAGCAGCCATCATCAGCATCTGCATTATATGGTGCAGGCATATCTAGGAGCAAGAGCAGACTTGGAGACCTTTCCAACTGAGCATCCACTGAGTTACTGGGTCTTGAGGATGGACCACTGGCCGGAACTTGCTCAATATGCAATTGAGCTACTGGCCTGTCCTGCATCCAGCGTGCTTTCTGAACGAACATTCAGTGCTGCTGGAGGGTTCGCAACCAATCAAAGAGTGAAGCTGTCCACAGACTCAGTTGATAGGCTCACATTTGTAAAAATGAATCATCAGTCCTGAATCAGCAGCTATCAAAACCTTGATGCTGATGCAACTGATTGAATTTGCTAGGGATCTGGGATCCCTTGAAGACTGCCCATGCTGCATATCTTATTCCTCCTGTCTTGAATCTAGATGATGACAGCTACCAATGATATTTTGTATTTAGGGCACCGCCAACACCCAAGGCCCAATTTTTCTGCACCTGTTTGACTGGGACATGTCATCACAATTTTTAAAATAATTTACAACAGTAGGGCCCGTTCCTGCTCCCAACAAGAGTAACTGCGAGGAGTTACAGTGTTCTGGCACCGCCAACACCAAAGGCCCAATTTTTCTGCACCTGTTTGACTGGGAAATGTCATCACAATTTTTTAAATAAATTACAACAGCAGGGCCTGTTCCTGCGCCCAACAAGAGTAACTGCAAGGAGTTACAGTGTTCCGGCACTACCCAAGGCCCAATTTTTCTGCACCTGTTTGACTGGGGCATGTCAGGCCCTTCGGGTCTGATATAGATTTTAAGGGGAATCCCTCGCCAGAAATTTAAAAAAATGATGTGGGGGTCCCCCCAAACCCAAACCAAGCCCTTCAGGTCCAAAATTTAAAAAAAATTGTGTGTAGGGGTCCACCCCAAAGTCCGTACCAGACCCTTTAGGTCTGGAATGGATTTTTTTTAAAAAAAGGTGCTTTGGGGGGGACCTCAAAGCACCCTCCCCATGTTCAGGGCATGTGGCCTAGTATGGTTCAGGGGGGGGAGCTCGCTCATCCCCAACCCCTCCTGCCATGCCAGGGCTGGATGCTCAGATAAGGGTCTGGTTTGGATTTTGGGGGGGCCCCTACGCCATTTTTAAAAACAATTTGGCCTGGGGTTCCCCTCAAAATCCATACCAGACCTGAAGGGCCCCCTGAAGGATCTGATACGGACTTTGGGAGGAATCCTACGTAATTTTTTTAAAAATTTTGGCGCGGGGTTCCCCTTAAAATCCACACCTGACCTGAAGGGCCTGGTATGGACTGTGGGGGTGGGGGAGAGGGGCAACGCAATGCTTATACATTACAGCGAGCGGTTTTAAATGACAATTTTTCCTTTACAAATGTCATTATGCAATGGCACTGTTCTAAACATCACAAAAGTGTGCCCTTTTACAGGCATACTATGGGGGCCACCCAGGCACGATATTTAAAGGAATATTTCATTTTTATTTTTTCACTTTAAGTATTATTAAAATCGCTGCTCCTGAAAAAACAATTGATTTTAAAACTTTTTTTGCATTGATACATGTCCCCTAGGGCAGTACCTGGGTCCCCATACTTTTTTGAGGGCAATAACTTGCGTATTAGCCTTTAAAAGTAGCACTTTTGATTTTTCATGTTCGAGTCTTCGCACACATTTTTTACCTGTTTGCAAGTTCTGGTGCGAACCCGGGGGGCCCATCCCTACCCAGGGCATTGTTTACTGGAACCATGTCCTGTGGTTTAATGAGACCAAGATAAACGTATTTGGTTCAGATGGTGTCAAGCGTGTGTGGCTGCAACCAGGTGAGGAGTACAAAAACAAGTGTGTCTTGTCTATAGTCAAGTATGGTGGTGGAAGTGTCATGGTCTAGGGCTGCCAGCACTGGGGAGCTACAGTTCATTGAGGGAACCATGAATGCCAACATGTACTGTGACATACTGAAGCAGAGCATGATCCACTCCCTTCGGAGACTAGGGCGCAGGGCAGTATTCCAACATGATAACGACCCCAAACACACCTTCAAGACGGCCACTGCCTTGCTAAAGAAGCTGAGGGTAAAGGTGATGGACTGGCCAAGCATGTCTCCAGACCTAAACCCTATTGAGCATCTGTGCGGCATCCTCAAACGGAAGGAGGAGGAGCACAAGGTCTCTAACATCCATCAGCTCCTTGATGCTGTCATGGAGAAGTGAAAGAGGACTCCAGTGGCAACCTGTGAAGCTCTGGTGAACTCCATGCTCAAGAGGGTTAAGGCAGTGCTGGAAAATAAAGGTGGCCACACAAAATATTGGCACTTTGGGTGCAATTTGGAAATTTTTACTTAGGGGTGTACTCACTTTTGTTGCCAACGGTTTAGACATTAATGGCTGTGTGTTGAGTTATTTTGAAGGGACAGCAAATTTACACTGTTATACACGCTGCACACTCACTACTTTACACTATTATTATTATTATTATACAAGATTTATATAGCGCCAACAGTTTGCGCAGCACTTTACAACATGGGGCATTGTAGCAAAGTATCATTTCTTCAGTATTGTCACATGAAAAGATATAATAAAATATTTACAATAATCTGAGGGGTGTGTTCACTTTTGTGAGATACTGTACATACTTTTAACGAATGACTATACCTAGACATATGTACAGTCTAAAATGGGCCCCACCCCTTCGAGGGTGACACCCTTTTTCCATAATAATCTTGAAAAAGAAAACTTACTTAGCAATAACTACTGAATCATTTGTAAAAAGTGAATGAAAACTCATTCAGGCTTGCCCTTTTTGCCACAGCACATCCTACCTAACTAACTATACACCCCATTGTCATTGGAGCCCCAAAGTCCAACGGGTACTTTATTGAGGTGCAACAACACGACCAACAATTTTCCCTGCAGTTTTCCCTTCTTCACAGGGACAACTCCGGGGGCAGGGTGCAAGGCTGTATACAAACAGCCCTTTAGCCATACCAACATGCAAGGGACCGTAATTCTTAAATAACTTGTCCATCCTTCTGGTCAACAAGATCCCCTTGCATTCTAAGGCTATCTCAGTCTGTCCTAAGTACACCCGGGAACAGAGAATAATTTTCCTCCTTGATGAAGAACAAAACATGCTGAGATCTCTCGATTTCAAATCAGCATGTTATCTGTCAGAGGGTGGCATACTGGCAATTCCAGGTTCCAAGTTAGGGAATTCCCTGCAATGGCTAGTAGTTCAGAACACAGTCCAGCAGAACAGCCAAAGCAGGAATGTCCCCACAGCAACTTACAGTTGTGGAGCAAATTCTGGCAAAAAAGTTAACACATTTTGTAATCCACTTGGGTCAGGATGAATTTGTTACAGTCAAAGAATATTACCAGTAGTATCTGGGATCAGGCAATTGCAAAGACTTCCCATCTTATCCTATGGTGGTGAGGTAATTGTTGAGATCTTTTTGATTAGGCTGGCGAATGATCACACAGTTTGGGTAGATATTACAGCCATAATCCTAAGTCTGAGAGATGTTGGCATACTTCTCAGCATGCCGTGGTGGCAACCTCTTCAATTCAGCCTGCAGTGAATTTTTTAGAAAACTTCGGATGGCATCGTCAACCCACTGCACTCTTTTCTCTTGAATTTCCCCATCCAGATGAGCGGGTATGTACAGATACAGGTAGCCATATTCTTCAGCAACCTTCCTGATAACCGCTCGTTGCAACTTGAACAGCTGGGGCAGGGTTTTAGGGTCCCCACAGCCTGGGAGAACCCGTGTGTCTGGTGCACACAGAACCCTATACCCGGCAACAGTGTCAGGTTTACATAGCAGCTTGGTTGACAAAAATGATTTTGGTTTGCATTTGACTACTTTAGGAATCCAATTTGCCACCACTTGTCTTTAAACAAGCGGGTAAGGTAAAAACATGGTATTGTACTGGTAGACAACTCAATCTTCACATTAGAGGCCTGGACTGAGAGGACTTCATCCTCCTCCGTATCACAAGGCTGCTCCTCATCACTCTCAATCCACCTCTCAGACCATGACAATGTGTCCGAAAACAACTCAGAAATTCGATCAGGTGGAATATCTGAATCAGAGATGGTAAAGCACTCTTCGGTTGGGAGTAAACTGCTCTTAAAGCTAACAACTGTTGGCAGTTCAACCTCATCTCCCTTGCTGGCCACTGGCTTTCCAGTCCCCACAGGTACACTACTTTCCCCCATCTCAGGCTTACCGAGCTGCGGTTTCTTCTCCCCTGGAGGCTCCATCAGCAGAGAACTCAGACGGGCCCGACCGCGACCCCGGGAGATAACTGGAGCACTTGGCCCTGGAGCAGCTGCAGGGATGAGAGGAGCAGCTTCTCCTACAAGCCGGATGATGGCAGGGGGACTCTCAAGGCTCTCCTCAGCTGGGATGGCCACATTCTTGTCCCAATCCGCCCGTAGTGTCTGTGGAGGTTGGGCTGGTGAGACTACCTCAAGTAGGGATTCCCCACAACGTCCACAGATGATCCAAGACTGCACACTCATGGCAGGCCGGAACACTTTCCGTACCCCAACCCAATCTCCTTATAGCCTCCCGTAATGTACAACACAAGGCTACCTTTAGGTATTTATCTCACTCTGGTATCGGTCCAAATGCCCTTTTATCCGCTCAGACCAGGGCCGACGCCTGGAACACACACCTTCCAATCCGCTATGGAGACTCCAACTGCGCCATCTTCTCCATACAACAGCCATATCGCAACTCTAGGGTAAGCAATGGCGGTACACGTGGCAGTACTTCCTTCTCCTCCTCTGCAGAGCGGTATCTCCTACCCCTGCCAATGGATTGGATCACATGTCCCCTGAGAACTTCACGCCTGCCCCATTCCTCTCGCGGTGCACCAAAACGTTAACGGAGTCTGCCTTAACCCCTGCAGTGCTGGTGCAAAGTGACAAAAGACCAGGCTGACACACTCCCATGAGAAACAAGACACGTTGGTTCTTCCCTACATGTTTCAAATGGATAATAACACAGTCTATGAGGAATAAAGATGTTACTTGCCACCTTCCCCATGGAGCCAGACAAAATCCTGGTGTAGTTGCAATTTTGCAGAGATAACTCCTTTGCCCCACATTGGGTGCCAAATGTAGCCATGGCCCCCAACCCTAGAGGCCTAATGGTGCCCTCTGGAGTCAGGGAGAGCTGACATCCTTCTTCACAGTGTGGGATACTAGGCAAGGTGGGTGTAGATAGGTAGAATAAGTTGGGCACCAGTCACTTTGTGAATGCAAAAGAGATTTATTGTCTCTTAACAAGAACTGGGGAGAGAGGGTTTAAGGCCAGGACACGCTTAGGCAGATGCAAAGCAATTGGCAGACTCCGAGACAAAAATAGATATAGGAAACAGCTATACAGTTCAAGGGCCTTTAAGCTTAATTGCAGCAAACTGTGCTTGTAGACTGTCTCTTATAGCAACGAAACTTTCAACAGTCACTGTATATCTGAACACTTAACTCACAGCATCCCATTGCAGATCTCCTCTCACATCTCACAGACTCCTACTGTAGAGTTTCTTACTGAGCTCCCAGTCTTCTCACCAGACCTTCAGATCCCAGCCGCCGATGGATCCCCTGAGCTCATCCATAGCTAACCTGCTGTACACTCCAAGCGTCACCCACACTAACCCATTGGGTCCCTAGCTTGGTTTTCAACGAACTCACTGAATCCTCTTCAAGTGTCACCCACGCTCATCCACTGGGTCCCTGACTTGAATGATGAAGTTTTCCCAACTTATTCATCGTCCCCGGGTAGTGAAAAAGGCTGCTCTGGTACTTCTTCAGACTTCACGAACTTGGCCTTTGATAACAGGAGTAGTTGTCCCTTTACTGGCGACTGTGTCCCCTTTATCTCTGACCTCTGGTTCTCACTTGCCTCTGACAGGAGTGGTCGTCTCTGCTGGCAACTGCTTTCCTTCATCTATGACAACAACTTGATTCTCCATCCGGCAGAATTCCTGCAACTTGGTTGGGCTCCAGGCCTGAAGCCCCAACCCCGCGCTGGTTGCTTCCAACCTGGGTAGGCCTCAGACCGCCTAGCAACCAGGCACTCCCGGATAGGTCCCAGGCTTCTGGCCTAGCAGCTGGTAGCTTTTCAACACACGTCCACCTAGACAGCCAACCTATCCACTCATAGTCTGAAGTTACTATGCCCTGGTCATTCTAATGCCACTGGTAACGGTAACAATGTCACCTAGTGACAGAAGAGAGAGATGCATCAAATCCAGAGTTAGGGAAGAGTCAGTGGATCTCCTACCAATCAGCCAGGCTAGTTACCACCTAGCAGGATAAAATTTGTCAGCAGCCCTGTTCAGGACCAGGGTGCTACAAATGTATAAAATAAACAAAAAGGGGCTGAGTACACATCCTTGTGGCACCCTTGTACTAAGGCACAGTAAATCCAAAACCCTGTTACTAAGTGTAAATGTAGCTTAGCAACAAGTTTCATTGGCAAAATTGTATTAAATGCTAAACTAAGATCAATAAAAAGCATGCAGATATAACTATTTTTGTTTTACAATACAGAATGTAAGGCCAAAGCAATAACATCCTCTGTAGTTCTACTGTATTGTGTCAAAAAGCAAACTGGTAGCTGTCCAATCCTGGGGAACTGCACTGTTTAGTATGATTTTGGATTAATGTCCCAAAGCATTTCATTACAATGGAAGTCAAAGCCACTGGACGATAACCAATAAAGCAGGAAATAATAGACATCTTTGGGACTGGGACAATTTAGAGGATTTTAGGCAAGAAGGCACCACCTCCTTCCATTAAAGATGTCCACAAAGACATCTAATAATTAATAGACACGTTTTTCTACAACAATCTTTGATATGTTGTCAGGCTCCTGCCGATTTTTTATCGTTAACCCTTAACAGACCTAAACGCATGTCCTGAGCAGAAGTGGGGGATAGAGGCATATCCCCCACTAATATAGGGAGCCTTGTAATTATATCATTATTCTCTGGGTTCTGGGTTTAGTAACACTTTAAGTCTATTTTTACTAAAACTATAGATTTGATTAACAGTAGTGCAAATATCCTGTGGCATAAAAATGTGATTCTTAAAGGAGCAGTAAAGGCAGAAGGATTTTTATCTTAATGTATTTTTTCCCCATAATTTTATCTTAATGTATTCTATGCATTCTAAGCCTTCTGTGTGTAGCAGCCTCCCCTAATACTTACCCGAGCCCCATCTCTGTCCATTGATGTCCACAAGTCCCTCAGCTGTCTGGGACTCTCCTCCCGATTGGCTGAGATACAGCAGCGGTGCCATTGACTCCCACAGCTGTCAATCAAAGTCAGTTAGCCAATCAGAGGAGAGAGGAGGCAGGGCCGAACGGCAGCTCTGTGTTTGACTGAACGCTGCAGCTCTGCTCGGGTGCCCCCATAGCAAGCTGCTTGCTGTGGGGGGGGGCACTCGACAGGAGGGAGGGGCTAGGAGCAGGGAAGAGGAGGATCCAGGCTGTCCTGTACAAAACCAATGCACAGAGCAGGTAAGTTTGTTATTAACCACTTGCCGACCGCCGATCGGCGATTGATGGCGGCAAAGTGGCTCTGTAACGCAAACCGCCGTCATACGACGGCGGCTGCGAACTCGCGCCGTGTGCGCGCGCGCGCCCCCTAGGCGCGGGCGCTGCAACGGCATTCGGCAGAGGGCCTTTCAATCTACAGCGCCAGGCCAATGATTTTTGGCCTGGCCCTGTAGATCGCCCTGCCAATGACATTATTCCCCTGCCTCTGTAAATGTAAACAGAGGCAGGGGAAGTTCACTCCTCTTCCTCCCTGAAGTCCTTTTCGACATCAGAGAGGAAGAAGAAGCATCTAGAAATGTGAGTGCACCAACACTACACTAACACCAGGCCACATAGGCACATTTAACCCCTTGATCGCCCTCTGATCGCCCCCTAGTTAACCCTTTCACTACCTGTCACCCCCCTGTCACAGAATCACATAGTGCAGCGATCTGATTTTTAGCGATCGCTGTACATGTGACCTTGTGACGCTAAATCAGTGTTAGGTTAGGCTAGTACTAGGCCTAGTTAGGTGAAAATCCCCCCCCTGCCCCCCCCAATAAAGTTTTTAACCCCTTGATTGCCCCCTGTCACCTGTGATCACCGTAGAAGTGTCACGGGTGACGCTAGCTAGATAGATAGTTTTTTTTTCAATCAGATTACCCGCCGTATATACCTTTTATAGGTTTTAACCCCTGATCGCCCGGCGATGACCCCAGTTAGCTTTTAGTGTGCGTTAGGGTCAGTGTAAATGCCAGGCAGGGTCAGTTAGCGAGGTACTCTGACACACACGCACATTAGGTAGGTGCTAGATATTATTGTAATATCTGATCAGATCAATATCTGCGATCTGATCAGATATATATTAGCGTCCCCCTTAGATTAGGGTTCTAAAAAACAGTGTTAGCGGGATCAACCCAGATAACCGCTAACACCTGCGTTTAGCCCCTCCGCCCATCCCAGCCCACCCAGGTGCAGGATCAATAGATCGCTGTCACTTACAAAACACAACGCACATATCTGCAGCCTTCGCAGAGATCACACCCGATCCCTGCGAATTCTGACAGTGAATTTGGTAGCGTTTGAAGCAGGCTCTGACAACCAGGTGCGCTTTTTTGCCTGTGAGTCACGCTAGTGTACGTTTCAAATTTAGAAAGCCCAAAATGTCTGGCCGCAAGTACACTAGCGAAGTGGCCTACAATATGCTGAGTTTGACAGATGAGAGCGATGGGGAAGACTCACTGTCAGAATCAGGCTCAGCATATGAACCTGTAGACAGCAGCGGCACCCTGACAGATGGCTCTGATGACGAAGTTGTGGTCCCTGCTAGAGTCAGGCGTACCAGACCCCGTTCTGCTGTCACTGATGTGCGTGAACCGCAGGGCTCTCGTATGCAGCAGAGAGCCAGTACTAGTGCTGCTACCCATTCTGGTGAACTGGCGAGCACCAGCGGCCTAGTACCCCTGGACATAGACAAACCAACACTGCAGTAACACTTGGTGACGTGGCGAGTCCCATAAGTGCAGTACAAGCTGGTGTGGCTAGCACGAGTAATGCCCCGCAGCCACGAAGAAGACGAACACAGGCCCGCAGAACCCATAGTGCCCTTCCTGACGCGCTTGCAAACCCTGATTGGCAACCCCCCACTGATGCAGCGCCCGTACTTCCCCCATTCACTGCCCAACCCAGAATCACGGTGAATACAGCTGATTTTACGGCCATTGATTTTTATTCGCTGTATTTCACGGAAGATCTCCATAGATCTATTGTGGACCAAAGCAATTTATATGCTGGTCAATTCATCGCCATTAATCCCCATTTGATGCTTGCCAGAGACTGGAAACCAATCACGGTTTCAGAATTTAAGACCTTTCTGGGCCTTACCTTCCTCATGGGCATAACCAAAAGATCTGAATTGCGGTCATATTGGTCCACGCACCCAATTCACCATATGCCCGTGTTCTCTGCTTGCATGTCCAGGACACGATACGAGCAGATTTTGCGGTTCATGCACTTTAGTGATAATGAACTTAGTCGTCCACGGGGTGACCCTGAATTTGACCGGCTCTACAAAATTCGGCCCCTCATAAACCACTTCAACGAGAAGTTTGCTGACCTTTTTATTCCCAACAAAGTTGTGTGCGTGGACGAGTCCCTGGTTAAATTTTCTGGCCGTCTTGCTTTCAAGCAGTTTGTCCCCAGCAAGCGTGCCAGATACGGGGTCAAG